>JAFVLL020033886.1:0-93004 GCA_021397915.2 Tor tambroides | reverse complement strand
GAATATTACCATAGAAAAAAAAATCAATAGGAATCTATTCACAAATATCAGGAGTATTACAAAAATCAGTATTTTTACTCTTTTTTTTTACTATTAGTCTATTTGAGCTACATCCAGATACTCTCGAGAGTGAACTTGACCTTCACCCACCACATGCTTAGAAGTCTCCTAAAAATGCAGTTTCGGCAAAGTTTCCGAACTGGCTCTACTTTTACTGTCACTTCTCATAATTTCTTTGATTCTTTTTTTGGTTGTTTATTCTTTTCTGCTCTGAAATGTTTCATCTTTGCTCTAATGTTGCATTAGCATTTCATCAGATTAAGTGTGTGCTTGTTACTGTTTGATCACATTTTGTTCTTCACTTCTACAATTTCATGATTGCCTTTAAAGAAAGAGAATTTAGACTGCTTGGACTTCCAGAAAAATAGACACATAACAAATGTAACCTTTCCTTTTAAAGTCAGTTCGCTGTGAGAGATGTCTAACTTACATTGACTAGCAGGGAAAGAGAAAGGCCAGTTAGAAGTCAGATAGACCTGCTTTTATTGGCTGAGAGAAGGAGGGGTCAATAAAGTAAGCTGTTCCCGTTAGCACATTGAAGAAAAGCAGGAAACAGCAGCAGCGGTATAACAGGAAGCTGAGTGGGGTTTCACTTTTTCATCAGGCTGCTGAATGTGTGTGCAAGCCGAAGGGATGTGATGGAATGGCAGGAAAAGGTGCTTAGAATAGGAAGTGAGATGAGAGAAAGGCTCAGAAAGAGCATGGAGGAGGGGAAGTCTGTTTATAGCCCAGTTCACCCTCTAAAATCAAGCTATTTTACCCTCTCAGAGAACCCATCTTTTCCTCTGGCCATGTGCTGATGCAGTGATTCCAAATCAGAGGGGTGTGTACAAGTTCAGGGTACTTGGAAAGATTTTCTCTCTGCTTTGTTAAATTTATACAGCAGATTAAATTATAGATGAACTCATAATTAATATTTAGGCAGCAGAATATACGTGCTACTGTGTCTGTTTTCCACTCACGGTATTCACTTTTATTTTTTAGTTTAATAATACTGATAAAATTAAATTATTTAGTAATGTGATGGTACGATTTAGCATAAATAATTATTAACATTATATTAATTAAAACTTAATTTTGTGAGTAAAGGGATACTTAGGTCTTACTCGGGCAAAAGCGTTTCTAGAAATTAAGAAATACAGGTTTAACACAAAATATGTTTTGTTTGTGATATTTCTGCATGAAGAAAACATGATCTCATCTTTACTGATCTGAATAAAGATCAGTAAATAATAGGCAGGAGATAATAGGCCTTGTTACATCTCTGTATATAACAAATTCACTATTCAAATAATCTCTTTGTAACATAAAATCTGTCTCTCTCATTCTCTCCAGAATGGTCACCCTGACAGATTGCAGTGTGGTTTACAAGTGGGAAGCAGCTTGTATATCTTGGACCTGGAGAAAAACCAGTAAGTCATTTCCTGTGTGTGTAATCAGCATCTAATGAAGTTACATAAATCATCATATCTGAACATTTGTCTGCTTGCAGAGATCTTTTGCCAAAGCCGCCTAACGTGTTCTACTATCTGCCAAATGGAACTGGGATGTCCATGAAGGAGAACACAGTGGTGAGTTGAGTCCTTTGTACACCTTTATTGCACAGCGCTTTTTGAAATGTTACAGATATTTATGCAACTTAACGTCAATTTGTTTCTGTGACAGACGCATTGTTACTATCATGGTTCAGTGCAAGGTTACCCTCAGTCTCGTGTGGTACTCAGCTCCTGCTCTGGGTTACGGTAATATTTGCTTTATATTTTTCAAATCTTACCACTTCCTGTGTGAGATTTAGCTGAATTATGGTCATTGCTAAACATTCCTAAAATTTTGTGACTTAGTTTATTAGTAAACAGTAAGACTGGCTTAGATTTCAGAGGTCATGGAGTTGTTACTTAGAAAGAATGTGAATTACCTTAATAATTAATACAGATTGTTTATTGGTTTGAGATCAGTTTTGTGATGTCGTTATTATTATTAAATTTTACCCAGAATGACTTAGGAAGCACTTTAGGAAGCACATACACTACAGTTCACAAGTTTGGGGTCGATAAGAATTCTCTTGTGCTCATCAAGTGATGACAAAGCTGGATTTTCAGCAGCTATTACTCCAGTCTTCAGTGTCACATGATCCCTCAGAAATAATTCTAATATGTTGATTTGGTGCTAATGAAACATTTCTTATTATCAGTGTTGAAAACAGATATGCTGTGTTTTTGTGGAATCCATGATACTTTTTTAAAATAGGTTTATAAGAACAGTATTTATTTGAAATAGAAATCATTTGTAACAATTTAGGTCTTTACCATTATTTTTGATTTAATAATGAATATATATTTACCATTTGTTTGAATCAGATGTATGTGTTAACATGATGTTCAGTCTGTGTTAGTATTACGCTAGTAATGACACTTCTTTTTCTCTCCGCAGGGGAGTGATAGTCATTAACGCCACACTGAGCTTTGAGCTGCATCCTGAGGAAGAAAAGCATGAAAAAGAAGAGGAAGGAAGTGGAGAAATGGAAGAAGGATGGATGCATGTGATCTACCCGACACATCCGCAAACATCTGAGTCTAGAGATTGTGGAGTGTCACATACCTCTATTCCTCCCATTCAGATCATCCCACACACACACAGGGTGAGCATGCTGTGTGTGTTTACTGCATAGTGTATTTATAGGTATGTGCATTTGTTTGATTATTCTCATGATCCTTTTCTGCTGTTGTGTGACAGAGTAAGAGAGACATTCTTTCAGAGACCAAATATATTGAGCTGGTGCTGGTGGCGGATCATAAAGAGGTAAGAGAGTAGAGGCATCTCTGTCTCTCTCTCTCTCACACACACACACACACACACACACACAGAGAGAGATAGAGAGAGCTGTGAGACATTTGCTCCCTCTGCTGGTAAATTTACTGCATCACATCTACTCTTAATTGCTTTACAGTCTAAATATCTGAATATTAAAGGTTTCAGTTTTGAGTCTGTTTTTTTTTCTTTTTTGGCTTCTTCCTTGCAGTATCTGAATTATCAGAAGAATAATAAAACCATAATCTACCGCATGTTGGATGTGGCAAACCAAGTAGACTGGGTAAGTATTATTTTATATTCTGATCAAAATTGGTAACTACATTTCTTTTAAATAGATATCTTTTGTAACATTATAAATGTCTTTACTATCACTCAATTTAATGAGTCCTTGCTGAATGAAAGTATTAATAATAATAATAATAACTTTATTTTTATATAGCGCCTTTAAAACAGTTTCTCAAAGCGCTTACATAATAAAAAAACAAGTAAAAATACAACACACAGAAGACAACTAATTAAAAACAAACTAAGATATAACTTAAAATCAAAACAGTCAAGAGAAAGCTAACCTAAAAAAATGAGTTTTTAAATAAGACTTAAAGATGCTTAAATTCTGTGCATCTCTAATTTGTAGAGGGAGTGCATTCCAAAGCTTGGGAGCGTAGGAAGAGATATTAATTCCTTTCTTTCAAAAAAAACAAAACAAAAAACTTCAAAGCATGCGGGTCACAATCTAGGAATTTATTTTTATTCACGTTTTATCCTTATTCATTTTACTATGTCCACTTGTTTATTTAAGTCAGTTGCCAAATCTACATTTCTAGTATTTCATCTGATATTTATACTGTATGAAAACAGTTGTTACTAGTTATGGTTTTGGTTGATAATAGCAATTCAGTGCAATACAATGTTTATTTATATAGCACTTTTAAAAACAATTGAAGTTGACCAAATTGCTGCACAAAGAGTGCAAATAAAAGAGATGAACAAGATTATAACACACACTGTAAAATGGATAAGGTTCACCGAAACAGAGAATCATTGCACAGCAAGTCAAGAAATGTTGAATGCCATGGAAAAGAAATAAATTTTAAGAGTAGACTTAAAAATTGATAAAGTTAAGGCAGATCTGATATGAACTGGGAGACTATTCCACAACTGACAGAAAAAAGCACGATCACCCCTGTTTTTGAGTCTTGCCCTGGGAACTTACAGTAAACCAGTATCAGCAGATCTAAGTGATCTTGACTGAGTGTGTGGACGCAACAAGTCAGATAGGTACAGTGGAGCCTGATTATGGAGAGATTTATAGACAAACAGTAACATTTCTATATTTGACTGGCAGCCAGTACAATGAGATCAAAACTGGTGTGATAGACTCATGTTCACGCTTCCCACAAAGGAGCCGAGCCGCTGCAGTGAAACGTGAAACACATGACTGAGTAACACTGATATACAAAGAGTTTCGGTAATCCAATCGAGATGTTACAAAAGCATGTATAACCATTTCAAACTTCTTTAGAGACTAAATGGCTTCACATTCGTCAAAAGAGGAAGATGATAAAAACAGGACTTGACCACAGCAAGTCTGTTTATCTGCTTATCAAATTTAAGATTATCATCAAAACAAACGCCTAGGTTTCTGGCACGTCTTGCTGTATGAAGTAAGAAGTTCAGATTCAAAATCATGTACACAGTGATCATTTGAGCCAAACAAGATGAATTCGATTTTACTCTCATTAAGGCTTAGGAAATTACTTACAAGCCAAAGTTTTAGTTTGTCCAGACAATCTAAAATAGGCTTTAAAGCCTGCTTAATAACAACACTGCTTGCCACTACACATACTGTATACTGAAGTACATATACTTGTCTAAATCTCTGTCTGCTCCTCTGTCTCAGTTCTACCGGCCACTGAATGTACGTGTGGCTCTGCTGGGTTTGGAGATCTGGAGTGACCAGGACAAAATTAAAGTAGATAAAAATCCTACTGAAACTCTAAACCGCTTCCTGGATTGGAGGACCAGGGAGCTGCTACCACGACTACGGCATGACAACGCACAACTCATCATGTAGGTCTAGATGCATTGTGGAAAATATAGGCACCAGTTGATCAGATTTAATATGGTAAATCATAATTTGCTTTTATATGTTAGGGGTGAATCATTTGATGGGACGACAGTCGGCATGGCATCTCAGTCCTCTATGTGCTCAAAGGATCGGTCAGGAGGAGTGAATGTGGTGAGAGAAATCTCTTGTTTAATTTTGGCCTTTATGCACTAAAAAGTCTTGTTTTGGAATTAACCCATGTTTCCTGTACTGTAGGATCATCTGGTGAGCGTGTTAGGTGTGGCGTCAACGGTGGCACATGAGTTGGGTCACAACCTGGGAATGAGTCACGATACAGCCGACAGGCGCTGCCAGTGCCAGAACGAGCCTCGGCTTGGGGGCTGCATCATGGAGCCTTCCACTGGGTGAGTGTTTGTAACTGTCTGACGATATAGTGCTGGTGATCGTGCAGTGTGCAGTAAATGCTTCCATGTGCAGGTTTATGCCCGGTCAGCTCTTTAGCAGCTGCAGTGAACGGGATCTCTCTCTCAGTCTACTGCACGGCGGTGGAATGTGTCTGTTTAACGTGCCTCAGCCGGAGAGTCTTCTGGGAGGTCCACGCTGTGGGAACCTGTACGTGGAGAAAGGAGAGGAGTGTGACTGCGGCCTGCTTGATGTAAGAGAATGCCTTTATTAAAAATTATGTGACAACTTCATTATTGGATAGTTCTCCTAAAAGGAACATTTACTCTTTTACTTGCCTTCATGTTTTTCCAAATCTGTATGACTTACTTTCCTGTGTGGAACAAAATGTATTGAATTATTATTGTTTTAGGCCGATGATACATGGGGCAACTTTTTGAGCAATGTTGCCGGACAACTTAGGGCAATGTTGCCATCAACGGGCAACAAGGTGAGACACAGGGCCCACGACCGATTATCCGGATAAATAGGAAAGTGTACAAGCAATCTTGCTCAACAAAAAGTACCTGGAAAAATTGCTCAAAAATTTGCCCCATGGGGGCGTGGTTGAACTATCCCTGACGGCAAACATTACAGGCACAAATAATTAATTATCAGTAGAGGTGGAGTAAAAATCGATTCTGTCTTCCAACAATTCGAATTGATTTACAAGTTTCAAAAATTGATTTTCTAAATATTAGTTAATAATGTAAAGTTGGAACAAAGTGGAACAAAAAAGGTGGAAGTCAATTTTGAGAGCGGTACATAATTTATTATGCAGTGAGCTTACTGATTGAATGTAAGAATTTGACAAAACTGACGCATACATTTAATAAGGTTTGAAAAAAAAATTGAGACTCACATCGGACAAAGCCATCCAGAAATGAAAGACACAGAAAAAACGAAGTACTGTATTCTCTGTGAATATCAGTCACATTTTTTTTATCATCTTTCACTTTAAAATATATTTAAGCATGGTGGTTATAATAAATATTGTTTATAATGATAATATAATTTATATCTGCTATATATTTTTAATTCATGTTCTGTTCTAAATACTGTTGACTTTAAAGGATTTGTTGTGTAGTGAGGGAAACAAACTAAGATGTAGTTATATAGATTTATAGTTAAAAGTGCAGTTTTTATAATGTTTCTAAACATTTTGTTTTATTTACAAGTATTTTACATTTATTTCTTAATATAATCAAATTTACACCGATGTGACTTATCTGTGTTTTTATTTTTCTCCACAATGCAATTTTGACCCACTGCAAGAAAATTCAGTAGTTTTACTATTTCCAATTGAAATTCGATTCAAAATCGAGAATCGTGAGATTACAAACAGTTCCCACCCCTGATCATCAGGGGTATCCGAACATGTCAGACTATAGGATTTTAAAACAAATAAATGTAGTAATGCGCTCTTCACCTCTGTAATCTGCTTCCTGTCTTTGTGTGTGTTCAGGAATGTAACGACCCTTGCTGCAATGCTAGCACGTGTAAACTGGTTCCCGGGGCCCAGTGCTCTTCTGATGGCATCTGCTGTGAGAACTGCAAGGTTTGTAAAGGTGCATATGATTACACACTTAAACATGCGCGGGTAATGGCACTCTCTCACTCCATCCCATCCATCTGTTTCCCAACAGCTGCGTGTGGCCGGGTCGGTGTGTCGGGAGCCGTTGGGAGAGTGTGATTTGCCGGAGTACTGCACTGGCACGTCGCCCTACTGTCCTCCTAATGTGTTTCTGCAGAACGGAGAGTCATGCAAGGACGGGTCCTCGTACTGCTACAGCGGCGTGTGTGCCAGTCTGGACGAGCAGTGCCAAATGCTCTGGGGACTGAGTGAGTGTCGCATGCTTCACAGTGATGAATCTGATGATTGTCACCTAGAGTCTAGATTTATTGTGGTTGAATCTCTGTTCTCTCCACCCCTCTAAGACTCCACCCACGCTCCACCCATCTGCTTCTCCTCTGTGAATAAGCAGGGCAATAAATACGGAAACTGTGGCCAGATGCCCAACGGTTCCTACATCCCCTGTTTGAAGTGGTGAGGACATGTAGCGTGGAATCTGATGACTTTCAAGCACTGACATGATCATGATTCTTTCCTAAAATGTTTATTATCCAACTGTCTGTTCTGTGATTTATTTGCAAACTGTGGAAGCATATTTACAACAAAATGTGCTAAAATTGTGTTGTAATGTTGTTTATATCTAGTTACATCGAACCTTATTGAAATATGATTGTAATCTTTGTTTTTAATGTGCTCTGTTTTGCTTAGGGATGTGCACTGTGGTAGGATCCAGTGTCAGGGTGGAAATGAGCGTCCTCTGCTGGGCTCCAATGCTGAGATTCTGACCACAACGGTCAAACTGAACCAGAGTGACTTTACCTGCCGGGGTGCCTATTTTAATCTGGGTGATGATGTTTCGGACCCAGCCATGGTGTCACAGGGGACGGCCTGTGGGCCCAACAAGGTGAGTGTCCATGAAATGTTTCTCTTTAGGATTGTAATACGGAAATTCTAGTGTCATTAATCATGCTGAGCATAGGAAGAGAATTAGGAAGATTTTTGTTGTTGTTTGTTGTTGTTGTTGGTTTTTTCATCACAGAATCCTGAAAAAAAATGGTTTCCACAAAATGTTATGTGACCCTGGACCACAAAACCAGTCTTAAGCAGCACAGGTATATTTGTAGCAATAGCCAAAATTACATTGTATGGGTCAAAATTATCAATTTTCTTTTATCCCAAAAATCATTAGGATATTAAGTAAAGATGAAGATATTTAGTAAATTTCCTACCGTAAATATATTAAAACTTAATTTTTGATTAGTAATATGCATTGCTAAGGACTTCATTTGGACAACAGTAATGGCAATTTTGTCAATATTTAGATTTTTTTTGCACCCTCGGATTCCAGATTTTCAAATAGTTGTGTCTCAGCCAAATATTGTCCTATCCTAACAAACCATACATCAGTGGAAAGCTTCATACCATAAATCAATCTATTCAGCTTTCAAATGATGTATAAATCTCAATTTTGAAAAATTGATCCTTATGACTGGTTTTGTGGTCCAGGGTCACATATTATATTATAGTACTATCTTAGTAGTACTAATCAGCACAAATCAGCATATTAGAATGAGTTTTAAAGGATCATGTGACACTGAAGAATGAACTAATGTAATTTCAGCTTTGCCATCAAAGGAATAAACTACACTGTAACATATATTGAAATATAAACAGTTATTCAAAATAGTAATATTTTACAATAACAAATATTATATACATTTATTTATAGTCCTGGAGAATTATTTCTTAAAACATATTTGAATTTTATTAAATTTATTGCTTGTTTGATTTATTAGATTTATTAAACATTATTTTCTTAGGCATGTATAGACCAAAAGTGCCGGGATGTGTCCATGTTTGGTGTTGAGGAATGCCGCAGGAAGTGCAATGGCCATGGGGTGAGGAGGGCGGAGGGACGGAGCAGACACTGCCACTTCAGAGAATTATAAACAAGTTTTTTTAAATGCAGTTATTTTTCTCAGTTTTTTCTGTTTTTGTCTTTGTGTAGGTGTGTAACAGTAATAAGAACTGTCACTGTGATGAAGGCTGGGCTCCTCCTGACTGCAGATACTCTGGAACCGGTGGCAGTGTGGACAGCGGCCCTGCACGAGAGCCCAGAGGTACCATACACACACACTGATTCATTAGACATCACAATGATTACATTGGCGTGGTAGTGTTTAGCCTGGTTTTTGTCTGTATACAGATTCAGATCCTGCGCGGGTGGCTCTGCTGGTCATTTTCCTGTTTGTGTTACCGGTCTCACTGCTGTTTGTCGCACTCCGCTTCCCCCGCTGTCGACGAGGCCTTGTGTACCTCGGGCACACCCCCTTCAACAAGAGCCGACAGAGCCGGTAAGACTGAGAAAAACACAGAATGACACAGAGGTTACAAGATGACGTACTTCATCAAAGCAATTTATCTCACTTTACTTAGCCTGTGTAAAGCAGCAATGACAAATGACGTGAGAGATAATAATAAATCATTTATTTAAAAATACATTTAAAAAATGCAATTTAATTTTGCAGTGACTTCAAATACGATGAGCATGTTTTTAACTTCTGAATTAAAAATATTTTTGGGAAAGATAAATCATAAATGTCCTGGTGAAACAACAGTCCTGACAACATAATAAAGGGGAAAAGCTTTAAAAGGAATGAAATTAGTAAAAATAAAACCTTATTAGGCAAAATCTTTTATGTAGAAATAATTAATAAATGATTTAACATTTTAATAAATAAATAAATTGCTTATTAATATTTAAAATTGTATCCAAGGTGTAAGGACTATTGAACTTTTTACTTGACGGTTACACCACATTAAATTTAAATTTTTATCAAAAAGGGCATAAAAGTTTTTTAAAAACAAATGAAACCAAAATGAGTACAAAGAGTGCATTTCTAAGAGTTTGGCACAAACATACTGTATAAAAACACCGGTACCATAAAAATACAACAGCCAGACAGAAATTACAACCTTAGGTGTTAAAGTCAGATTAAAGATAAGATCATTCATCACAGTCAAAGTTCATATTATAAATCATTAATGATGTTATTTTACTGTGTTTTATTCACGGTGCAGTGGGGTCTCTGTGGCCTATATTGAATACTGTGTGAAAGAGGAAAACCGGAGGTATCTCTGAATGTGAAGCTTCAGTTTGTGGTGCAAAACTAGCCATGTAGTAGCAGTCGCTTTACTCGTGTAGCTGTCTCTCACCAACAGGGGCTTTGAATGACAATAAAAAAAAAAAAATGGAGAAAAAAAATCATTAAAATTGGCTTAGCATTGGCTGTCATTGACAAGCTCCTCTCTGGTTATGTGCATTGTAGTACTTCAGCATAAGAGTTTCTTCCATTTTTTTTTAAGACACCAGAGGTCTGGTTCAGTGAGGAAAAAAAATGTTTGTTTAGTTTTAAATGTTAAGTGTCTCCCTGCTAGCTGTATTTCTCACACAGTTCTCCAGTTTCCTATTAAACAACAGTATGTGAAGTAGATTCAGATAGTGAGATGCTTGTTGTTCTGTAACATGAATTCCCTCTGATATTATTTTTATGAATTTATGTAACGTTGACCAGTAACAAATAGTTCTCATCATTTTTAATTTCTTTATGCTGAAAGATGTAACATTAGTTTAAGTGTAATATTGTGAAGATGTTGTATTTTCACCACAGGACTCCTGCCATGGAGCTTGCAAATGCTCGAAATGGAGATCAGGTGCAACCGCTCAGGTACCAGTGGCCCCACCAGAGCGACATCCCTCTCACCCAGGCTATCAGCAAGGTACAGTAAATCTGATCTAGAGGAAAAACAGTGCTGCTCCAGAGCACCGCTCAGTGATACAATTACTAGAGCATGGTCTTCTATAATGCGGTGTAGGGTTACTGAGAGTCTGTACAGAAATACAGAAATGAGCTCACAGTGAGGTCACCATGTCCAGAGAGGGGAAATGACAAAGCAAGAAGATCATGGTAGATAAGAGTTTGGGGTCTGTAAGATTTTCGCACTTCTTTTTTTGTTGTTGAAAGAAGTGACTTTTATTTTATTATCAAAGAAGGTTGTTTTTATTTGATCACAAATATGGTAATATAGCGAAATTTTATTACAATTTAAAATAACTCTTTTGTATTTTGAAATGTATTGTATTCCTGTGATGGCAAAGCTGAATTTTCAGCATCTGAAATCGGCAGTTACTCCATTCTTCAGTCTAATATGCTAATTTGGTGCTCAATAATCAGTTTTTATTATTATCAGTGTTGAAAAAAGTTGCTAAAGAATTGAATGAAAAGCTGAAAATAAACGTCTTTACTGTCACTTTTGATCAATTTTGATCCTCACTGAATAAATGTAATTAAAAAAAAAAACTTACTGACCCCAAACTTTTGTACAGTAGTGTAAATTCTGTAATTCATCTATAAATAAAAAAAAAGGAAATAATAGCACACAAATGAATCAACCCAACACTTTTTTTTTTTGAAAAAAGGAACTAATGTTTAAACAAAATATTTAACCAATAAATGAGTAAAATAAGTAAAAAATTTAAATAACACAAGTTAAATAATTTTTTATATTATTGAATGTATTATATGAATCTATTGACAGCTCTAGTCTCATTTCATCAGTTTCCTAAGGCTGTTTAATTGTTGCCAAAGGTACAGGAGATAAGAATCTGGTAATCATATCAGAGTGAACATTCTGGTAATGATCCAACCCTAGAATGTGTCATGTGGTTCTCTGTGGTAGATTATTTATTTTTTTTTATCAGTAAGTAGGACAGAGGCAAAATCCTAGTTATAGATGTCCGTTGAAAGGTGAATTTTAGTGTTTGGGTTATTGAAGTCACAGTCCTTTCACCTGGATAACAAATTGCTCTGGGGGACTCAAAAATTGATCCGTGGAAAAATGACAAAAAAGTGCTTGATGGTGTAAAATTACAGCCACTATTTTTGTTTTCTGTATGTTACACATACAACCTTCCCTGCATGAATATATGTTTCCACATAAACTTCCAAAATATCTGACAGTTACTGGAGTTCTCTGAGTCTCCTTCTGCTGCTGTAACAATACCAGCCAATGGCTTACTGTCATGCCTAAACCACCTAACTTTCCTTATGATAACATGCATGTGCAATCAAAGTTCACTCCCTCTCTACTACCCCTTCTGCAACACTTTTGTCTTATTATTAGGTCCAAAACAGGCCTGCTGCTCCAACTAAACCTCTTCCACCTGATCCCGTCGTTAAACCCGCTCAGGTAAATCTCATTGCTGCTCACAAAGCTTGTGAGGAACAGAGATGTAGGTGTTCTGGTAGATGTAGCAGTGTGTGATATACACAAACCAATGCAGATTTTATTGCTCTTTCTGGTTCTTCAGTTGGCGGGGCATTGGCCCGCCCCTCCCACCAAACCCCTCCCTCCTGACCCCATCCCCTCAGAGAGCAAGATGCAGTGCAAGGTAGAGGGAGCAGTTGCTGCTAGCTGCCATGTATGACTTTGTCTGTTATTGTGTCTTGGCCCAAAGTGTCTACCTTTAGAAACTCACTCCATGTTTCCAGTTGTGGTCCGTGTCTCTGTGTGGTTGCTGTCCTTGTCATTTGGGTTTAACAGTAAGATGATGGTGGTTTGTGCATGGGGATGGGAGGGGATGGGAGTGAATGGAGTGAGATCAGACTGGGGGAGAGCAAGAGGTCGTATGTAATCTGGAATATTTTTAAATATCACCATAAAGAAAATGTTTTATTGACATCTAATTCATCATAATGTGCACTTCCAGTTATAAGTTAAGTTCAGGTGACTTGAATGCTTATGCTTAATAGCTTTACCTTAATTAGATATGTAAACAGGTATACATTAACAGACAACATAAGCAATCACAAAGTGCAAAAATTAAATTAACTCACAACCCTAGTGGTTTGGAAAAAGGATGGGTGGAAATTAGATTAAATTATTGAATTCATTTAAATAAAATATTAATAAAATTAAAACAAAATTAATTCAGTAAAAAATTAAATTAAGTTCAAATTAATCAAATAAAAAAAAAATGCAAAATACATTTTTAAAAAATGTATGTATAATTCATAAAAATAAATTAATACATTCAAAATTAAAAGATGTAAACAAAGATGTAAAAATGTAAACATTTCAAAATTAAATTATTTCAGATTCATTTTAAAATGTCGTATAAAACCTAGTGCCCTTGTGTGAAAAAGTGAAAAAAGGTAATATAAGTTTACACCAACACTAGAAGCAGTGCTTTTATAAAATAGTTTTTTATGTGTATTTTAAACAGTTTGTCATACCTGAAGACAGCTTAATTGAAACGTTGAACATCAAAGAAATAAAAGAGACTACATTTGTGCTCATCTTACCACTAGATACATATTATCACCTTGACTTCCACAATAAAATCTGACCAGTAAAAAGTTGGATAACATCACTATTAATAATAACTAGTTTGTAAAAACTATTGTGATGCATCATGCAGAAATACTTTATGTACTAAGCATTATATGAGAGTAGGTGATATCAAAGCCAAGTGTTAACCTTACTTTAATAGTAACAGTACTTTAACCTTAGTTCAAGCTTAGTACAGTGCTGTGAAAAAGTATTTGACCCCATGTGCATATTTAAAGCATGTGTTTTATCTCTCCCAGTTTCTCTGCAAGGTGAAAACAGTGATATTTGACCAGTGTTTTGCATGGATGAATCAGAGGAATCAATTGTGCAGTGCATGGCCTATGATTCAGTCTGGTCTCGGACAAATTAATTTTGTGATCAAGGGAAACTCATGGTGGAATAGATTGATCCGCAATGATTTGAGTAAAACGGCACAGTAAGATAGTCTCACCCAGCGCTTGCCTTTCTCTGTCACATGGCTGCATCTGCGACTGTATGTCCAGCCCACAGGAACACGACCGGCTGCACCAAGCAAGCCTCTCCCTCCTGACCCTGTCCTCTCTACCCGACAGGTATCGCCACAGGCGTGTAAAGTCTAACTCTCTATTAACAATACTAATCAGCTCTTGTTCTGATACATCTGAGAGTATCTATTTCTCTCAGTGCTGTCCTTTAGTCCATTATTTTGATCTATAGTGTATTGAAAATTGAACTTATAAGACAAAAAAAGTTGAATGACCTCATCCTGTTTCAGAACCCTATTCCCCCCAAACCTCCGGTTCCTAAGAAACCACTGCCTATGGATCCTTCATCCCACCCTCATCCACCCCCACTGCTGGGACATCCAGGACCTGCCACATCTTCATCATCTTACTCACGTAACCCTGCATCAGCTGTTGCTCCTGCCAGGTGAGACAACTGATGCTTTTTTTCTGTAATATTATACAACAGGCAAGAGATGAAATATTGTCTATGGAAAAGTGTAATTGATAAAATCTTATTTCTATGTATAGACCTGTCCCTCATCCGCCTTTACGGAGACAGCAGTACCCTGGGAAACCCCACAATCCTCACCAATTATAGTCAGGAAGGAAACGCTGGCCCGGCTGCAAATTTATGGACTACACTTTTTTTTTTTTCTTTTTTTTTTTGTCTTGTTTAATGGTAAAAAATAATTGTGTCATTAAAACAAGATACATTTGAGAAGAAAAACTGCATAACATATTAAGACTTATTTTTAGAGGATATATTCTGAATATATAGAGTATAATATATGCCATATATGCCCTATATATATATATATATATATATATATATATATATATGCCCTGTATATATGGGTAAGAAATAGGGTCAGATATGCAGTTTTCCTTCTCATGGACTTTTATGGCTTCTTATTTTTACTGGGAAACAAGACAAAAACCAGTGATCAAGAAAAAGATTTTTTGCCATTTGGACCCACTGTGGGACACTACGTGATGTAGACTTGCACAATTCTATTTGCACTGACCATGAGTGAGGATTTGATTCTGCAAGGTGAGCATTAACACCTGTACAGACCTCTGGATCAGAACTTCAACTTGCAACTCATTTTGAGGCTCACTGGGCTATCTGAGAATTTACAGACTCCAATGAAGATGAAAGAATGTTATAATTCTAAAGAACTTGACAAAAAATACTAACTTTTAAAAGTTGACATGAAGTGGATGTACATTCCTTTTGTGATTCAGATGCTCAGTTCAACGCATGGAAATAGGATATGACGAGATGATGCCTTGAGGAAGGAGTCCTGATTTCTTTCTCTGAGATGCTGTGTGCATGCTCAATTTGCCTGACCCGATCTTTTCCTACAGAATCTCTTTGGTGCCTAAATACTTTGCCACACAGCATTTCATCAATGATTGTTCTAACACAGTCGCACCAAAACTGAATTTCCGAACTCTTTGTTTCTAGAGCTGAAAATTCCCAGTAAATTCTGTCCGGTGTATTACATTCCATTGAACATCAGCTGGTCTCAGTACAGACATTAGCACTGGACACAAACACACATGTTCTCTGTAAAGTCTTTGCTTTAAAGTAATGTCTTATATCGGTATCAAGACAATTCTTATTGTGATTGTAAATGCTGCTGCAGGGGAAAAGCTGGCTGATTGGAAGATCGCCTTTTCGGTCAAAGCACTGAGGAAGGTATATTTAAGTGTATTTTGACACATGCAGTATTTTTAATGCAATAAACACGGGATTTATTTTTTACAGTTGATTCATGCATGCAGTTTTGATAGTCTTGTTTTTCCAGAATCATCTTCATATTTTATTTATCTAGCTTTATCACACAGGTTACGACCATATAAACATTTGCCAACAAGCAATATTAAGATGTCACATCCTTCTGTGATTTTACATCACCTCCTTTTATGGTGGTGAGTGGGCCATATAAAGTTAATGGTTGTGATGATAATAGATTGATGCTCCTCAGTGTGTTTAAGGTTATTGTGTTAAAAAGTGAAATAAGAGGAAGCAGGTAAAGGCAGAATAACAGACATTAAATAGAGTAAAATCTATCATTTCAAATTAATATATGCTAAAATCCCATATCAATATGTCAGTACGCATTGTGACAACCTTAAATGGTGAAAAGCATCAGTCTCGTTACGGACAAGCTTCATAATGAGATATGCTGCTGTATAATGTCACCTTTGTCACTGTTGACTTTTATTGCATGTTATGTAACCAGAGCATTTGATACTGTATTCATACCCACAACTCGCATAAACTATAACTTCCAAAATTTAAGGCCTTAAAAAGACAAACATCTCGTAACATTTAAACATCTTAAATTCTTTGAGTCAGGACTTAAAATATTGTACCTAATATTTTTTTCTCTGCATTTTTGTCTTTTCCATTTAAAATATCAATTACTTGAGATGATGAAGATATGAAAGCTTGTTTTTTGAGAAATTTAACAAAATCAAGAGATGTTATGTTTGAAACAAGAACAAATATCTGTCACTGGGGTACAAAAACATGTTTTTCCTTTGAATTAAGTTTTTTTTTTTTTTTGTATGCCATTAGCAGATATTTGTTCTTGCTTTAATCATAAATTCATGAATCATAAATTTCTCAGAAAACAAGACTAAAGTTATTTCCAAAACAGAAATATAGATCTTTTGGAAGCTGTATTTTTAAACTTGTAAGTGTTGCTAGTACAACTCGTGTGCTTCCTAGACATTTAGAGAACATATTGACAAATTGAGTTTGCTTTAATTTATTCCTAGTCTTAAAAAGTTCTTTAAAGAAGTCTTCAATTTCCCTTCAAAAAAAAACCCCTGCAGAAACCCTGTATAAGTGATCAGAAAAGTTCTAACAGAATGCATTCTGTGCTTTTTGTCTTATACTGAGAAAAAAAAAAAAAAAAAAAAAAAAACTTTTGTTAACAGTCTATTATAGGTATAGGATGTTACATTCTGAGCTAACCATTCTGACCCAGTTTCTCGTCTCTGACTAAGAGGGGAATTTGAAATTGCTACTCAGACTTTTTCAGTCAGGTTTCTCTAACCGCACAAAACAGGTTGTTAGTTTGTCTGTTTCTTGTTTTCAGTGACTTAATCATGAACCCAAGACCAATCTAGAAAGTCATCCTTCTAACTGTATCCACTATTCTTATAATAAGACATTTAAAAGACATTTTTAATAAAAAATGAATACAATAAAAAAACGTCTTGCTCAACAGATGTGTAGTCAAGGAAGGTGAAATTAATTGAATTAATAAATTACTAAATTTGAATTTTTAAATTACATGTGTGATGTGTAAAATAATGTGGCACTGTAACAGGGTTTTACAGGCTATATTTAAAAATGTTTTTTTTTTTCTTTTTTTTTTTGGTGATTAAAAATGTAATTACCAAAAAATAAACATTTTTAAATCTAGCCTCTAGAACCCTGTTACAAGTGCCACATTATTTTACAATAAACAGTACAAACGTGTTTAAAACTAGCTAGGTTAATTATTCATAATAGTTTATAAAACAATATATCTCACAACAACAAATGTGCTTCTAAAATTTAAGAAGAAAAAAATAACTGGAGACCAAGTGCACTGTATTCCTGGAATGTGCCATGGCCAAATTTGGTAAACATAATCTCAGACATTCATTTTAAAAGCCTTTCAATCATTAAAGTGGCCTAGGGCAGATTATGGGAGGGCATACATGAGACATGGACGTTGTAAATGATGTAAGCTGCAGTAATAGTAAAGTCAAGGCTGTGTGATCTCGCTCTGGCAGAAGATCCTCTGCGCTCCCGCGGCGCAGCAGCAGCAGCAGAGGCAGAGCACCAGTCAGTGTGTGCTGGGACAGCAGGGAGGGACTACAGCATCTGAGCAGTATGTATCTTTAAGTAAACTCCTCATATCCACAATTTTAGCCGTCATTTTCGGACAAAATAATAGTCACTTAAGTGATTTTAAACTATATTCTACATGTGGTGTCGCCACTGTCAGAAAATATTCAACGAAATGACACAATTTAAAAGCTTTCGCTGTAAATAAGACGCACTATCTGAAGGAGATTCCAAATGAATTTATGATTTTAACTATGGTTTTTGGACGGAAATTCTGACACCACGTCATTAAGGGTCGGTAAACGTTATTGATTGCGGCAGTAACGTTATTTAAAGCTACAGGATTCGCTCCAAACTTCCAATTTCGTCAACTCTCTCCGATTTTGAACGTTTAAAAGCGCTCATATTTCAGTGTGGAACCGACAAATTTGATAATTTTAGTACTCTGCACCTTGAGGTTGTAATTTAAGCGACGTGTTAGCTACTGTGTAAGAGGGAATCCTCTGTGTATGCTAGCAGGTTAGATCAGTATTTATTCTGTAAACTCAAAATGTCACACGGTTTTTGGTGTCTGTGATTGTACGTTGTGTGTTATATATTGTATTCTTATTTAACACAGCACAAAACCACCTGCCCCGTCCAGACCATTAACTCCAGATTAACACTTACAATCACACTATCAGCATCGAAGATAAACAGCAAACATGGGCAAGAAGGACAAATTGAATTTATCAAATGGCAAAAAAGAGGAGAATGGAGATGCAAGGTAAATGACTTTACAGTTATAAAGCAAGCCAAGTTACATTGATGTTTTGTTGATGTTTGATCTGTAATTAAGGTTTATGGTTCATGTCCTGGGATATTCATGTCACGAAATATTTAGATCGTTCATAGTCAACAAGGATAACTATGTAACTGTAAAAAACTTTATATGGTTACAGACAGGATGATTAAAAATATTTACATTTACGTTATTATTATTTTATATTATATATGTTTCCTTATTTATCAATTGTTTGTTTACTTTTTTCGAACTTTATTGTGAAATTTCTTTCCAGCAGTGAGAAAAATGGCAAGGAAGAGGAGAAAGAAAAGCTGGAGATGGTGGGAACATTTGAAATAGTGAGTGAAATATTAAATATATTATTAGTATTTGTAGTACTGTTATCATTTGTGATTTGTGAAATAACTTCACAGCCATAAAGGTGTATGTACTAAATCATTTTAAATAAAAAGTACTTTTTATTTTAAATATTTTTTGAAATACTTCAGCAATGCTGTAACCACAACTAAATTTAAAACGAAACTAAATAAGCCTAAATTAAAATGGATTAAAATAAGCCTAAATTAAAAATGGATGTGGTGAAGAAGTAATTTTGTTGATTGAAATTTCATGGATTCTTTTCGCTAAAATGCTTTAAGACTAAATCCCTTGAACAATCTTGGCATTGATTGCCGGTTTACTATGTATCCTTAAATGCTCACATCATGGTATTACAATTCTGAGCTTGATCACACTGCTGCTTATTTTATTTTTAAGATTCAATAAAAATAGATACCAAAAATGCTTTAAGACTGACTTATTCTCAAAGAACTGTGTCCGTGTGTCAGTTTCGCTATGCAGATGGTGTCGACATTTTTCTGATGCTGCTTGCCACAGTCATGTCCATAGCCAATGGGGCAGTGCTTCCTCTCATGGTTATTGTATTTGGAGACATGACAAACAGCTTTGTGGATGATACAATAGCAGAGAATTTAAAGAACGTCACCCCTCCACCCGGTGAGTGTATAATTTGTATCCCTCATCAATATACTATTGTTTCACAGGGAAATCTGTGAGGTTTTCTCAAAACTAACAATAACATATGGGCTTTTAATCTCTAGACTTCACCTTCCCACCGTCCAGTAATGAGACTTTAGGAGAGCAGATGACAAGGTAAGACCACCGTGCTTTGCATTGGAACACTGCAATTTTCTTTCACGTTTCAATCTAAATGAAAAAATCTTTCTTAGTGTATGATAGTCTTGTTTCTCATTCTCAGGCATGCTATATACTACAGCATCATGGGATTTGTAGTTTTGATTGCGGCATATATGCAGGTGGCCTTTTGGACTCTTGCCGCAGGACGTCAGGTGAAAAAACTTAGAAAGAGTTTTTTTCACTCAATCATGAAACAGGAGATTGGCTGGTTTGATGTCAATGAGACAGGACAGCTCAACACACGCCTCACAGAGTATGATGTGCAATAAGTATCATTTATCTACATATTGTGCACACAGTGACACACACCTACATCACACACTTTTTTTTCTCTGCAGTGATGTCTACAAAATAAATGAAGGCATTGGGGATAAACTTGGCATGCTGCTTCAGAATCTGACCACCTTTATAACTGGCATCATCATTGGTTTTGTCAAAGGCTGGAAGCTGACCCTCGTCATCCTCGCTGTTAGTCCTTTACTCGGGATCTCAGCTGCTATCATCGCAAAGGTGGGATAAAAAGGAATATAAAGAGAAAGAGTTTTTATATCTACTACAGTAAGCTCCTGACTCACATAGTGCCCCTCAACAACCCTAAATTTGAGTTTATTATTGTGTTTTTATTACTGTATACATTTCTACCTAGCTGTAAAAGAGATCAAAATAACATAAAATGGTCAACAAGGACAAATAGAGAGATATTATAGCTGTAAGTTTGTAACTTTCTATTCATCAAAGAAATCCTGAAAAAACGTATCACAGTTTCCACAAAAATATTAAGCAGCATGACTGTTTTCAGCATTGATAATACTTATTACAGTGATTACTGTAGGATCATGTGACACTGGAGTAATGGCTGCTGAAAATTCAGCTTTGCCATCTTTGTAAAATTAAAATAGTTCAGTTGATTGTTTCTGTATTTTTGATTAAATAAATGCAGTCTTGGTGAGCACAGGAGATTTCTTTTAAAACCAGTTATTGGACTAAAAACAGTCCAGAGTTATTTCGATGCAGTGAAAAAGCAACGTTGTGTCTCTACCTCATTAGGTGATGACATCATTCACATCGCGTGAACAGACGGCCTACGCCAAGGCTGGAGCAGTGGCTGAGGAAGTGCTGTCATCCATCAGAACTGTCTTTGCCTTTGGTGGACAGAAGAAAGAGATAATGAGGTGTGTTTGAAAGTCATCCTGTTTCTCAAAGAACCTCAGCACTGTTTCTCTGCGGAAGTCTGATGATGACATACATGTTTTGTGGTACACGACACAGAGTGATAAACCACCTGACCTTTCTATGACCTAAACCAAAACCAGTTCACTTGCCAAACCATCTTAGAAACATAAAGACTAGACAACTATGAAGGAGACAACTCGGTTTTAGAACATTATGGGCTGGTCTTGAAACTTTCAATCTATTTGTTGTGCCGTAATGTGAATAGGAGAAACTTGGGGAAGAGGGTGTGGAATCAGTTTGCTCATAATATATTTTGCATCAAGGATAATAAATGACTTTTTTCTGTTCTTCAAAGGTATCACAAAAACTTAGAGGATGCCAAGAACGTTGGCATAAGGAAGGCCATCACTGTGAACATTGCTATGGGCTTCACATTCTTCATGATCTATATGTCCTATGCACTGGCCTTTTGGTACGGCAGCACTCTTATCCTGGCTAGAGAGTATGATGCCGGCATACTTTTAACTGTGAGTCACAGCAGCGTTATTACAAAACTTCACAAAACTCTGTGGTCTCCTTATTAAAACCCAGAGTCACATTGGTCATGCTTCAAATATTGTAAGATTTGAATCCCCCCCCCCCCCCCCCAAAATGATTACATCATAATTAGCAAGTAGTCATCTTTTTCTTCATGGGAACTTAAAGCAGACTGTTAAATAAGCATGAGATTGCCTCGCAAGTGCATTTTCTGTTCCTCTATTTTAGGTTTTCTTCTCAGTCCTAATTGGAGCTTTCGGCATAGGTCAGACATCTCCTAACATCCAGTCCTTCGCTAGTGCAAGAGGGGCCGCCCACAAAGTTTTCCACATCATTGACCATGTGAGTGAACTCATTGTTAGCTAATTATTAATGCTTTCAGGATATTATGTTACATAATTGTTGGAAGGAAAAACAACTGTCCCCAATGCAGAAGAAGATCCATAATGTAATTGCTACTTAGGATGCTAGACAGGATATTAGTATTTTATTTAAAAATGCCTTAACCCTGAAATCTGACTCTGGCCATTCGTCCCATTTAACTAACTAAACACTTCCCCTTTCTAAAAATAGCACTCACTGTGATGTTTGTGGTATCGTACCTTTTATTCAGATTCAGATGGATAATTTTCACAACACAATATATGCATGTCTTTTAAAAGGCTGCAAGCCAAGAATATAACTAATTAAAAAGATGGCACGAGCGTAATCATGTCCCCATGGTCTGTTAAAAAACCTAAATATTAAGAAAATTGTGATTTTTCCCAGACTAGAAAAGTCATGGAAATTTATAATGATTGAATATGTCTTTGGTTATGCTCTTCATGGAGACTCAGAAAACTGAATCTACTGTTGAGCCACATTGAAATCTGAGGCCTGATGCTTTACCACTTTTATACACATGCTACCATTCAAAGGTCTGGGGCCAGTAAGATTTAAAAAAAAATTTAAAGTGGTCTCTTAGTGCTCACCAAGGCTGCATGTATTTGATCAAAAATACAGTAAAAAATTGTAATATTATGAAACATTATTGCAATTTAAAAACTTAAATTTTATTGTGTGATAGCAAAGCTGTTTTTTTAATGCAGCACTCTTTCTAAAATGATTAAAAATTCATGAATGACTATAAATCCAGTAAGCCTGGGAAGCCTGACTTTTGAAGTATATTGCATTGTTTCCTGACTTTGTTGGATTGTAGCTCCAGAAATATTCTGGTTATTTTTACATCTTTTCAGCTGTCATGTATAGTACAGGACTGCGTTTCCCAAAAACATCATAGGCTTAGGTACATTGTAGACCTATTGAAACCAATGGAGCTACGAGTACGATCAACTTAGGCTTACGATGCTTTTGGGAAACGCAGCCCGGATCATTTAGCCAATCATACACAAGTGAAAGTTCAATAAATCTATATCTCCTTCCTCCTTCAGAAAGTGCAGCTCATATTGCTTTAATTTTTTGAACATTTAAACATAGCAGAGCAGCAAAACTGTTTGATTTTTAACTTCTGTTCGGTGTTCCAAGAAGGACAAGCCTGAACAATTAAAACACACACACACACACACACACACAGGACTAAACTTTGTCTTTATTTAGACTCAGATGTTCAAGTTTAAACAAACACCACACACACAGTGAGCAGACAGTGGCTTTGAGATAAAATCCAGAGACAAAAATGTGCGCAAAAATAATCCAGAGCCAAGTTGCATAACTTCCCCTCATTGTTTTAGCACCATGAAAAATGACCTGGCCTCAGGATTAGAGGTGCTTCCCCACTGAGATCCAATGAATAGAAGACCACAGGGAACCATTTTTCTCTGGTGTAGAGCAATTAGTGTGATATTGACGTCTATTAGTCTGAATGAGGTTTGATTATGAACTTACCTCTATCCCTTACTGGAATTTGTATTTAAAATAATACATTTCTCTCATAATCCTTTTTTTCACCAACAGGAACCCAAAATCAACAGTTTCTCTGAGGAAGGCTACAAACTTGATGTTGTAAAAGGAAACATAGAGTTCAAAAACATTCACTTCACATACCCCTCACGACAGGATGTGAAAGTAGGACCATCAAAAGATTTATTAAAAACCATTTGAACAAAATAACTTTACAGAATGAAATGACTCCAGCTATGGCTCTGTTTTGGCTTGTAGGTTCTGAATGGCATGAATCTTAAAGTCATGAGTGGACAGACCATTGCTTTGGTGGGCAGCAGTGGGTGTGGAAAAAGTACAACAATCCAGCTCCTACAACGCTTCTATGACCCACAGGAAGGAACGGTAAGTACAAAGAGAGGCTGAGAGGTACAAATTCCTTGACCTTCCTGTTCTTCATCCAAACTTTCCATTTTCTTTTCCTCTAACCCCTCAGGTGACTATAGATGGGCATGATATTCGCTCTCTGAACATTCGCGGTCTGAGAGAACTGATTGGCGTAGTCAGCCAGGAGCCGGTGCTGTTTGCAACAACCATCTCAGAAAACATCCGCTATGGCCGCCCAGATGTCACCCAGGAGGAGATCAAACAGGCTGCACGTGAAGCCAATGCCTATGACTTCATCATGAAGCTCCCAGATGTACAAAATTTTACATAATTTTACTTTTAAGGAGGTTATTTGATCAATCGGATTAAAAAAGATCGATCAGGTAGGCTCTGACCAATATCTCTGTTCATTGTCAGAAATTTGAGACTCTAGTTGGAGAGAGGGGCACCCAGATGAGTGGTGGACAAAAGCAGCGTATTGCTATTGCAAGAGCGCTTGTGCGCAACCCAAAAATCCTACTTCTTGATGAGGCTACATCTGCTCTGGATGCCGAGAGTGAGACTATTGTGCAAGCAGCGTTAGATAAGGTAACAAAAAATAGCGGTCTGGAAAAACACTGGAAATATTGTGTGTGTGTGTATATACATATCAATTTTTTATACATCAATATAGGTCAGGCTGGGCAGAACTACCATTATAGTGGCTCACCGGCTGTCTACTATTCGAAATGCTGATGTCATTGCTGGATTCCAGAATGGTGAAATTGTAGAACTGGGCACACATGACGAACTGATGGAGAGAAAAGGCATCTACCAATCTCTTGTTACTATGCAGGTTAGAAACCCACAGTGCAATACATATACACACATGGGCTCTGTATGCAACTGTGGCACATTGCTGTTAAAAACATGAAAGGTCGTCAGAGCCTGTTGTCTTGTGGGTAGTGCACTGACATATGGAGGAGCTGCTCTTGGTCGAGTTCGAGTTTGAGTCCCAAATCAAGGAATTTTCCTGGTCCTATTCCCCTCCCAATTGTTTTCATTCTCTCATTTTCCTGTCTTGTCCATTAAAGGTGAAAATAGCCCTGTGAAATGGCTTTGACATTACATTAAAGGACATTGACTGTCAGTGATTTGTAGCAACTAAAAGTCATTCATGTTTGAAGCAACATAAGTAACATTGGCTATCAAAGATACTGAGCAGATAGTAAAGCTCATGCGATCTTTTTCAAATATTGCCATCAAGTAGCAACCAATACTACAGGGATTTGACAGTCTCAAATGGTTGAATTACTGTTATTATGATCAGCCCTTTAAACTTCCACAATGTAACACATTTTATAAAGATGTTCTTCAGTTTAACCATCTGGGTTTGACTGGATCGTTTGAGGCTGAAACATGTTATCATTTACGTCTAGTGGTATTGGTCCTGCCTTCTTTGGTTAGCAGCAGAAAAGAAAAGTTTCAGAGGCAAGCAAGTTGTTATGTTTTGCTGAAAGATTAAGTCAAATATTTGTTTCATATGCTCTGATGAATTGTGCGTGATAACACAGGCAAAATGAATTCTGTGGTCCATTATAAGTTCCCTTGTTTAAATCACAGATGTTTAAGGGCGCAGAGGACTCAGAGGAGGGCAAAGAGGAGATGACTATGGATGAAAAGAGTCCCTCAGTCAGCTCTCTGAATGATCGCACACTCTTCAGACAGAAATCAAGAAGTGGCTCAGAAAAAGATCAGCAGGATGAAGAGAAACAGACAGAGGAGGTAAGAGACCAAGTGTAGACAACAATGAGTGTCATCTTCAAAAATTACATTTTGTTTTCTTTCCTTAAAAAGGAATTTAAAGGCTTGATACATTATCTACAAATCAAATTATGATCATGATTAGATATTTTGATTGAAATTATTTTACATAGTTCTTTTTCTATATCTTCTCTCTTTTGTTTGTAGGAAAAAGCTCCAAACATCTCCTTCCTGACAGTCCTGAAACTGAATCAGCCGGAATGGCCATATATGGTGCTTGGCGTTTTATGTGCCACCATAAACGGAGGCATGCAGCCTGCGTTTGCTGTCATTTTCTCTAAAATCATTGCTGTATGTTGTACATGAAAATTCAGTATTACTAATAATTACCATTATTGACAGTCAGCATTGAGACATTTTTCCTCATACATTTATTTTCCTGTCTCCTCTTTTCTTCTTCTTCTCTAGGTGTTTGGTGAGATAGATCAGGACCTCATACGAAAGAGGACTGAGCTCTACTCTCTGCTGTTTGCTGGCATTGGGGTTGTGTCCTTTTTCACTTTGTTCTTTCAGGTTTGTTTTGTTTTACAGCATCAATATAAACTGCCTTGAATGCTAAACAAAAATTGTAGAACTTGACTATATATGATAATAAACTACTTAGGTTGCATCTTGATACACATTCAGTTCAAAAGTGTGGTCAGAGATGGAGAAGTATGGTTTTATAGATTCAAGGTGTTCATGCGAGGTGTTTCAAAGGAAATTTTTGTTCTGATAAGCATACATGTGAGGAACATCCTGTACATTGAGTGGTGGTAAAAAGTCCATATGATCTTTCTTATCTGAAAGCTGATGACTGTTGTGAAATACCACTTTGTAAAGACCAATGAATAGCAGACAGATCTGTCAATTATTTGCCTAGTCATACTAAACCTGCTAAAATTCAGAAATGCTAAAAGATTACATTTAACTCTTACAATAGAACAAAAATTAACAGAAAAAAGAAAGTGTATTTAAATGTACTAAAAATAGGATTTAAAATTCCAAAATTTATTATAAAATTACATATACTTTGAAATAAATATATTACAAAAGATTTATATTTCAGTTTAAATGTTGTTCTTTCTTTTCTTTCTGTTCACCAATGAATTCTGAAAAAGTATCAGTTTCCACAAAAATACACTAAGCAGCTGTTTTCAACATTGATAATAAGAGTACCAAATCAGCATATTAGATTATGTGACACCGAAGACTGGAGTAATGATGCTGGAAATTCAGCTATGCTGCTTGGTGTTTCAAAAACATTTAAAACATTTTTTACCATCCCCAAACTTTGATCCCCCCATCAGTTATTAAAGCACTTTTATGGGTTTTGTGGGGAAAAAATTGTGCTTCATCAAATAAAAATACTATTATAAATGTCAGAACATATTAAACGCATTGTATTAGTCAAAACGCATGACAATTTTAAAAACCCTATTAAGAAACAATGTTATGTCTTTGTCAAAATAGCCTTATTTTGGTGTATATTTCACAGTTTTTAATTTCTTTTAGGGTTTCTGTTTTGGGAAAGCTGGTGAGATTCTGACCATGCGACTGAGGTTTAAAGCCTTTAATGCTATGATGAGACAGGTGAGACGAGAACTGACATAAATCATCTCAAGATTTACCCCAAAGAAGCTATTTATGGATGTCTGCTGATGGAGAGTAGTGTGACACCTGTCTGTGTGTATTTTAGGACCTGAGCTGGTATGATGATACTAAGAACAGTGTGGGTGCGCTGACCACCAGACTGGCTGCAGACACAGCTCAAGTGCAGGGCGTAAGTCTGATTTCCTGTTCCACCACAGAGAGTAACACACAGTCCCACACATTGTCCCAAGCTCCTAAATTGATACCCATGTACAGTAACAAAGTAGCTCATCACTAATGGCACTATGACTCCCTATTTCCTATTTACTGTATTTTTCAAGCTCAATTTGATTTCAGCTTAGTGTGCTTTATTAGCATGTCAAAAACTATATATTTGTAATACAAATGTAGTACAGATTAAAAACTGTTTAAATTTAAGAAATTGAGGAATGTGTTGAAAATGACATGCTTTGTTTACCATTTTAACACAGTAGCTTATCACAAATGGCACACTGACTTTATTTCCAACAGGCAACTGGTGTAAGATTGGCAACACTGGCACAGAATGTGGCCAACTTGGGCACCGCCATCATCATCTCATTTGTGTACGGCTGGCAGTTGACCCTCCTTATTCTCTCCATTGTGCCAATCATGGCTGTGGCTGGAGCCATCCAGATGAAGTTGCTGGCAGGACATGCTCTAAAAGACAAGAAAGAGCTAGAGCAAGCTGGGAAGGTGAACATTTATGCTTATACTTTAATGCAGCACAAATTATATCAACTGTCTAAAATCACTGCCTTGTCCGCAATGTATTTTTCCCATTCAGATTGCAACGGAAGCCATTGAGAATATCCGTACTGTGGTTTCATTGACCAGGGAGAGCAAGTTTGAGACCCTGTATGAGGAAAACTTAGTTGTGCCCTACAAGTATGTTTAAATCGACTAATATTAATTCTATTATATATCTATTAGGATTCAAAATGAGCTTGATAATTGATGATAAGATAATTGATGTTTGTCTGATTTCCTTAGAAACTCTAAGAAAAAAGCACACGTTTTTGGCCTGACGTTCTCCTTCTCTCAAGCGATGATCTATTTTGCCTATGCTGGCTGTTTCAAGTTTGGCTCTTGGCTCATTGAACAAAAGCTGATGACCTTCGAGGGCGTCTTCCTGTAAGTGCCTCAATACATGTCTGTTATAAGACTCTCTCACAGCAAACTGAGGCATATGTGATAAAAAGTCTCCACAGTAGTATTGACATGATCCAGTGTCATCTACAATGTGTGTCACAGGTAGTTCAAATGTGTAAAAATTAAACAGAAGTGAGTGAGGTCAAGTAGTAGAGACACACACACACAAGCTTAAACTCACTACAGTGCAGGTGTTAAGTGCGAGTGGATTGGGAGGTACAAAGTCTGCTGGTTTCTACAGTATCAGTTAATAATTACAGAAGAAAAAGTGAGTCAGAATAAACTATCCAGATGAGCAGTGAATGTAGATATTCTCTTAGACAACACACAAACAAGGCTGGTGATTCATTACATTTGCAGATAAGAGATTCAAGAGGACCCATCATGTTATATAACAAGTGGGCTTTTTTAAACAGAGAGATAATTAAAACTCTGTACTCTATAACTAATTAAATAGCAGTGTTTACCTATATTCATACCGTGACGTTAAAACCAAGGTACGTACTGAACCATCATATTCGTGTACCATTACACCCCTAATATATATATATATATATATATATATATATATATATATATATATATATATATATATATATATATATATATATATATATATAAAATTCTATTGTATTATATATTCAGTTTCAGTTTAGTAAGCTTTACAGATTCAGTGAAAGACAAGTAAAATAACAATAGTGAAAATAATTTAATATAATTTAAACATCCTAATAATAACAACACCACAAAACAGTGCCTTATATAGTCAGTAGATTGATTAGATACAATTTTTATATATATATATTCATGTATTGCATTTTTTTCAGTTCTTTTGTGTCAAGTAATGACAGTGTTTTTTATGGATTTATTTTTAGTTAATGATAATAACCCTGGGTGATATATCTGTTTGTGTCTCTCAGTGTGATCTCAGCTGTGGTGTATGGAGCAATGGCTGTTGGAGAGGCAAACTCATTCACTCCAAACTACGCCAAGGCTAAGATGGCTGCTTCTCATGTCCTGATGCTCATCAACAGAGTCCCAGCCATTGACAATGCCTCAGAGGACGGAGACAAGCCGGTATTCCTTCATACATGCCACCAGAATACACAGTATGCCCAATCTGCGATAAAAAGGTTTCTAATTGTAGTGAGTCTTAATTCTAGGCAAGATCTCAGGGTTCTTAGAAGCCTTTCATGAAATCAATCATTTACCACTTCTGGTGTTCTATCCTAATCTGATAAGACTCAGGCAGAGCTGGACTCTGCCCGCCATAAATATCTGATGTCATTCAATGTAATCATCAAGTGACAAAACATGACGACAAATGTGCTCTGATGTGACTGTTTCCTGTGATCTTTGTAGGACAAATTTGAAGGGAATGTGAGTTTTGAAGATGTGCGTTTTAACTACCCGTCCCGGCCGGATGTACCAGTTCTGCAGAATCTTAGGCTCCGGGTGAAGAAGGGGCAAACTCTCGCTCTGGTGGGCAGCAGTGGCTGTGGCAAGAGCACCACCATCCAATTACTGGAGAGATTTTATGACCCTCAGCAGGGCAAAGTGGTAGGAGAACACACATACAGACAAGTGACTCAGAGAGACCACATCTTATAGCTTTTTAAGCATATTTTATATAATATCTTTCATTGATATGTTAATGTACCTAAATTGACATTTAGTTTTACAGTCTCTAATCACTCATCCAACTCAGCAAGATGTCATTCATGCACATACACTGTCATTCAGTACAATAGCACACTAAATACACAACAGGAAGTCAAAATTCTCAAGGTCACTGATAAGGTATCTTAAGGCAGGCCAAAAAACAAGAAAACCCGGATATGCACATCAAAGGATGCTTCTCTTTCACCTGCATACTTCAGGTCCTTAACCTGTATGACTCAGACCATAACACAGACCTGTTTACACGCTATTAACCTCCGTTTCATGTGATCTGATCACAAGTGGACAGTGCTAAACAATCTAACAGCCTAAACAGGATTTTTTTTCTAATTGATCAAACCATATTCACACTTATTCACAGGTATTTTTTTTCAATAAAAACATTTTATTATAGCAAAATAATATTTAGTCATTAGGTCTAAAAGCAAGATACTGTACATGTAACAGAAATTGGAATTATATAATAAAGAAGCATTGATATGTATTATACCAGTAATAAAACATAGTTTTGGTAACAGTTACCCTTTATTAACAGATGCTGGATGACAATGACACAAAGCAACTGAACATCCATTGGCTGCGCTCGCAAATTGGCATCGTTTCCCAGGAGCCTGTGCTGTTTGACTGCAGCCTGGCAGAGAACATTGCATACGGAGACAACAGCAGAAAAGTCAGTCCGCAGGAAATCGAAGAGGCTGCTAAGGCTGCTAACATACACTCCTTTATAGAGGGGCTGCCACAGGTACAGTGCAACCATCATACTCATGTACACCCCATTCAAAAGTTAGGTGTCAACTAAGATTTTTTTTCTATACTTTTTAAGTTAATTACTTTTTAAAAATATTTTTATTCAGCAAGGACACATGAAATTGATCGAAAGTGACGGCAAATTTATTTATTTTTGTTACAAAAGAATATTTAAAGGACTGTCTACAATTTTACTAAATAATATTGTGTGGTTTGGTTGCAGCAATACCAGACGCAAGCAGGTGATAAAGGTACACAGTTGTCAGGAGGGCAGAAGCAACGTATTGCTATAGCGAGGGCCATCCTCCGCAACCCCAAACTCTTGCTGCTAGATGAAGCCACATCTGCTCTGGACACTGAGAGTGAGAAGGTATGATCACAGAATACACTTGCCATATACAGTACTATAGACAAACTCATTACGTGACATTTTAATATCTTTATCTATCGAGTTACGAGTTTGCGAAAAAGAATCGACTTTGGTTACCTGTTCATTCAGACAGTTGTCAGACTGCTCCTGGATTTACAAGACAATTGAGTCAAGCACACTGCATTTCTCGTACTCACCTTTTCTCTCTTCTCTCTGTCCTGTGAGTAGATAGTGCAGGACGCTCTGGATAAGGCTCGTGAGGGCCGCACATGTATCATCATAGCCCACCGGCTGTCCACCATCCAGAACGCAGACCGTATAGCTGTGGTCCAAAATGGGGTCGTGGTGGAGCAGGGCACACATCAGCAGCTCCTCAGCCAGCAGGGGGCGTACTACACCCTCGTCACCTCTCAGATGAGTCACTGACTGTCAGGATTCTAGAAAACATTCCATAGAAATGCTCTCCTGTGCTTGCAGGCCTGTATTTCATTTTAGGTGGCATTTCGACAGGAAGCCGAGAAAATAATAAGGATGTGGACATTGTGTCCAAGTGTAATGTTAGCGGAGCAGAGGTCTGAGTAAGTTTGTGTAAATGTCAGTGCCTTGTCACTTTGTGCTTTTTAGTTTTAAGACGTAACATTAATCCAAATCAGCGCTTTCTTGTTGCTGATTGTATTAAACAACAACAAAAAAGGTATTTGTATTAACCTTTCTACCAAGCACTACCATATTCTGATTTCCTGGTCACACACTTTGTACATGCAGAAATAAGAGGGCAGAATATTTCAAATGTGGTTGCCTTTACATAATAATGTACAGTAATTTATATATACATAATTTGTCCCTTTGTGCCTAATACCAAAAATGTTGCCTTGCTTTCTCATTAGTGAAGACAGCTATATTCTTCATGCGACAAGATGACCAAAGAGTTTGTATCATGATGACTGACTACATGATAGTGTTCTCTGTGTGGTGCCTTGATATTTATCAGACTAACATAAGGCCAGTTTTTGTCTTATGACATTGTTTTCTTATCGCACATGCTGTAAAAGTCTACTGTAAAAAAAAAAAGTTTAGAATAAAGATTTCATTTTTCATTAGCCTCATTTTTTTATTTCAGATTCTATAGTTCACTGAAAGTAAAACAAGTAGACAATAGACTTCAAAATTCAAAATGTGTAGTTTTTATTTTTTAGACTGTCTTTATTTAATTTAAATGAAATGCATGTGTTGTTTTCTCTGAAATGTAGGACAGGAACTATTCTATTCACCAGTAGTTGACTGGAAGCAGATGTGAATGTGAGCTTGCCGTTGATTATAAGAAAGCATGGACAAAATGATTGGAACAGTCCAGCATAAATCAGAGAGAAGTCTGCCATTTCACCCTTAGACCCAGTTAATGAAAAAATACAATGGTTGATTCATTCATTCATTCACAATGAGATCAATAACATGCATTTAGAAAAATAACTTGGTTGAGTTTTCCTTTCATGCCGATTAAATTTACAAGTTAGTCATGTTTACAATCCTAAATCACATTCACAGCTGGTTTACGGTCACAATGAAAGGATGCCATATGCCAAGATAAGATACTGATAAAGATTTAATAATTCACTTGCCTTCCCATAAAATGAAAATATTTCACTAAGACACTGGTTTAAAGATTTGCTGCATTTACACATATGTAAAACAAAGTTCACATCTGTGCTTTCACACTGAGGCGCTTGTGAAATGAAGTCTAAATTATTTCCACAAAAGTAACTGTATGCATTAAACAAGCATTTAGATTTGAGAACTGTAATCATTTTAATTGCTACTGTAATATATTTACAATCAATGCACATTTCAGAGACACCAGTCTCAGTCTCAATAAACGAAAACAATCAGTCATATTTGAGGCCATAAATGATAAAGCAAGTTGACAAATAAAATTCTTACACAAATACATGGATTATTCACACCATATGAATACTCAGTGGCAATGTTTACAATATCTTTTACAGGTAATGGCGACAAGTCAACTTGCATTCTCGGTAAATTTGTGGGCAATTCACATTCAAATCAAAAATTCAAAATTTGCCATTCAAAATAACAGGTGGAAAACGTTAAGGTCCTATGATGAAGGAAGCAGCCTGTAATATCTGAACCAATCAAAATGACAACTTTCAGGAACATTTATTCAGTGTTTCCTAATAAATAGGAAAGCAGTGCAAATTAAACCTACAATTGTTAAACAGTAACAAAGCATGTATATCTACAATATAAAAACATTCATTTATATCATATTGGTGCAAAAACAGTGCATTAAGCCTTAAAGTTTGAAAACCGTATGATAGTTAAGAAAATCTTCAAATTATGAAAATAAAGAGGAATTAGATATCTGCATTATACTTGCGCTGTTGCATTGATTTGTGCATTAACAGTCTATCTCTTGTGTATGTGTGTTAGAGGTTAATAACATGTCAAGATGGACTTCCACACTTGATGGCTGTTTATTGCCCACTAGTCCCTTGAGAATAAAGTTCATCTTAAAATCATTTTGTCAATGTCTCTCTCTAGTGGACTTATGATGCACAAGCATCCTGTGACACACAGTTTCACAGGTCTACAGTTAACAGGAAACAATACTGCTAATGTAGCAAAAACTAGGTTAAAAATCATGCAGCCCCCTCAGAGGAGGATTTCCTGATGGAAGTGATTCAGAGATGACTAACTGAAGGCACGTGAGAGTTTAAAGCACCTGCTGTACTAAATCCAGATTCTTGCTGAAAATCAACACCTTCATGTCTGGTAATTTCTCCAAAAAAAAAAAGTCACAATTCTACTCTATCTAATGTATATATTCTGGATATGAACCATTATGAACCATTTTAAATTCACAGCATGGTAGATCCGTCTAAAGGAAAGGTCATGTCTGAGACATCAGCCCTTCTGCTCCTGTCCAATGGCATAACTAAAGCAGTGAGGTTACTTCCCAGAATGCTCTGCTTCACAGCTGGGACTGGGTAGAGACCTGCATGATGTCATGAAAAGAGGTGCAGAGGTTCTGAAACAGGGTTTCAGCATCTGTCTCTGGGTTGGACTTCCAAGCGGTGCAGGACGCAACAATTCTGAGAATAAACAATACATTAAATATAGAATTTAATTAAATTACTTCAATATACCAATAAATTATAATAACATGCCAGAATAAATTATAATACACTACTGGTCAAACGTTTAGAATAAATGTTCTTAAAAGAAGTCTTTTATGCTCACTAAGGCTGCATTTATTTGATCAAAAATACAGTAATCTTGTGAAATATTATTAACAATTAAAATAACTGTTCTCTTTTTTTAATGGCATAAACTGATATGAACCAACCTGTCATCACGAATGCGGTAGAAAAACCCATATCCGTGCGGCACCATGGGTGCAACTGCTCCCAGTACAGTGGTGTAGCCCACCAGACTAGTGGAAAGCACAAAACTCCCTCCTCCTCCACTGTAAATACAAAATGACACTAGAGGAGTTGCAGTAAACTGCCTTTACAGCAATACACACAAATCAACACACTGGCAATGAACCATGGGAATTAAAGTGTTGGGCCAGACCTCTTAGTATAGAGCAGATCTGTGTAGAGTTCAGGCACAGGAAGACCCTCCTCTTTGGCAATCAGGTATAAGCCCAGGAGATGTCTGTCAAAGCCTGTGCAAAGATCATTCAAATATTTGTCCCTGCCATATTATCTATTACACAATGTAAACATTATTACATTGACAAACACAAACCTTTTCCATCCTGCGCCTCTGCCATCAGTTTGTTATGTTTGCTGAAGGCTGCATTTAAAGCTTGCCTTTTCTCTTCATTCTGTGTAAAAAGACAAAAAAGCCATCAAAGCTAACCAAATGTCAAGAACAGAGGTTCTCAACCAGGGGCCTCAGCAAACTTCCAATGACTTAAAGCTATTTAAAATAAGAGAAAAAAATTTAAAATGCACTAAAACAATTAAAAATAAAGATATTTATTATTTTATTCATCTATTCGATGATTGTTGTTTTTTTCTTTGAAGAACCAGTGTTCCTATGCTTTCTGAAAACCTGGATATATGAAGTATCCTAATTTTAAAAGTGTGATTTCTAAGTTCTAAAATAGTTATTCAGGTGGAAATTTTTAGTAAAAATATTTTCAAATATTAGCCAGTAAATGAACCAACCTGTCAATATATGACCAATAAATGACCGGAAAAGTCAAGTATATTTATTTGTTAAAAAAAAAAGATGCCCAATGAACAGATTCAGCTCTTGAAACAACCCTAACCTAAACCTAACCCTAGAATTCTGAAACTTGTTTTAATTCTAACTAGCAGATGTACCAGAGGAAACCAATATATACAGTTCACCCCCAAAAATAAAAATTCTACCATGTCCACCCAAAACCGTATGATTTTCCTCCAACACAAAAAGAAAAATTTAGCAAAATGTCCTAGCTGCTCTTTTCCAAATAATGAAAGGTAATAGAGAGGAGAAAAAAAAAAACAGTAAAAATGGTCAGCTATATTCCAAAAATGCCGTATGACCATATGATAGCTTTGTGTGAGCACCAGACTGAAATTTAAACCGTTATTTGCTGAAAATCTTTGCCACAATGCTGTAAACACCTTCACGCTCCTGTAAAATAGAGCACAAGCCATACGGACAAATTTATGATACCCTTATAGAAGCCTGACAGCTCTGGTCTCCCATTTACTTTCACCATAAGGAATAGGATGGGTCATAGAGGTCTGAAGGACGAGTAAAAATGATGACAATTTTCGGCCAAACTAACCCTTTATTTATTACACGCAAGGCACTCACAGTGGCTGTAGGGTTCAACATGGTTCTGCACCAGTGCTGGGCCTCCACAGTGCAGGGCCTCATGGTCTCTGTGCGGCCATGAAAGAAACGGCGTGTGGAGGCGGTCTCATAACAACTACCAGACCTGAGAATAACAGAAAGAAGGATGCCAGACTTAGCAAGGGCTGTGTTTTGATTTTTCAGTCAGGAAGCTATCTGACACACTTACTTTCCGTGTAGCCTGTAGTATGCTAACTGCAGAGCCAGCTGTACAAAAGTGTCAGGGTGAAGCTTTCTCTTCTTGATGGCTGCTTTTCCAAATGAGGTGAAGGCATAGCTGACAACCTGCAGGTCCTGAGACTATAGATACAGACGCTTTGAGATTAAATCTAAAAACCACGTCTGTTTACAGTATATTCTGTTTGTATTAAAGCATTATGGGATTGTATAATAAAGACTCAGTAATGATATAACTGTGTGTGTGTTACTTACACTTTTGGTGTACTGTTCTTTAGCCAGGGCGATGTCTCTCCTCACCCGTTCATCCACGGTGAATATCAGCTCCTCTGGCAAAGGCATCTCACGCACAACCTCTGAACCCTGGGAGTCATATAATAATTTCAACATGCACATTCGTGCATATAAAATGACATACGCAAATATACATAAACGCAGTCTTACCTTCCACACTCCACCACAGGCCCTCAATTTTTGATCTACGTAATATCCATTAGATACCAAAACCATGGCATCATATGGCGCATGCTTTAAAACAAAGACATATACAATCATGACATTAAAATACGATTATTATTCAATTATGAATTTATATCATGACTGACATAGACATGGACTGCAATAACTACTGCTAATATTCTGACAGAAAATTGTATTCATCAAAATGTCATATTTGGAATAAATGCACACAGTGCAACTTAATTACACCTTATTTCACTAAACACTGTGTGATATAATTATTATTCAAAGATAAGATTTTTAAATGTTTTTGAATAAAGTCTCTTATGATCACAGAGGCTGCATTCATTTCAATCAAAATACAGTAAGAATAATATAATACAGAAATACAGTACGAATCGTGAAATATTACAATTTAAAATCTGAAAAAAAAAAAAAGTAGTTAAGTACTCGGTACTCCAAAAATCATTCTAATATGCTGATTTGCTGCTCAAAAAAATTCTATTATTATCAATGCTGAAAATAGTTGCTTAATATTGTTGTGAAAAGCTGATACATATTTTCAGGATTCTTTGATATATTAAAAGTTCAAAAGAACAGCATTTATTTGACACAGAAAATGTAAATGCAATGTAATGTAAAAATGCCATGTAAAAGTAACTTTTGATCAATGTACTGCATCCTTTCTAAATAAAAAAATATTACTTTTTTAAAATCACATTGATCCCAAACATTTGAACAGATGTGTATGTAAAAATATACACAAATTCTAAAAATGCTGCAATTATCAATATTTGTATTTACATCACAGTTAGAAGCGAAGGTTCCATTGGAGAAGCAGATCAGATTGTAAGATTTATCACCCCAGCGGATCGTGGGGTCACCAGTTAATGCCAGGTGGGTCAACTGTTAAAAGAGAGAGAAATCTTTGTAAAAATGGCTGAAAAAGAAACTTAGTATCATACAAATACAGTATCTGAGGGACATTCACGCCACTCCTCATACAAGTGTGTATGTATTGTGCTCAACCTGTGAGTAGTTTTCAGGGGTGGAACAGGGCTTGGCATCGTCCAGGCCGAGCACAAATAAAGAGCTCTGAATGGTCTCTAGTATGGTCTTATTCACAGGATCAATGGAGATCAGATACTCCCGAGCCTGAAGATACAGACCCGTGAAAAATCTCATCATCATAATCATTCAATACGCTATTAAACACAGATTTATAAACTGTCAATGAAACTCTAGTGAAGGTCCTTTGTCCATCCTTTGTAGAATGTCAGGTGAAGTTCATTTGCATACTGCACTGTGATTAGTTGTGGTGCCCCCGTGGGGGGCGTGCCTCTTACCTTTGCCCAGCGTGTCCTTTCTTCAGTGGTGAGAGCGCTCACTCCATCCCCCTCCGGCTCTCCATCACAGCATTCTTTAATATAAGTCAGCTGCCTAAAGAACACAAGGGCTATGTTTAGAATTGCACGCTGCTTTGATGCAGTATATAGTATGCATACTGTGCACATTATGTAAAGTACAGTCTAAAAGTTTGTGGTCAGTAAAATATTTTGATGTTTTTGAAAGACGTCTCTTATGCTTACCAAGGCTGCATTTATTTGATCAAAAATACAGTACAGTATAAACAGTAATATTATAATATAAGATTCTAAGTATTTATCATGCAATACTGTTTGGAATAATAGTAGGCAGTATTCAGGAAGTAGTATTCGGAACACAGCCAAGAACAAAGAATGTGCATAATCACACAAAATAAAGACATAAAGATTACACTGACTGGTGTAATCATTGAAAACTAGGACACTAGGCACTATACCTCAACAGCTCTGGGGGAGTGAGGATACGGCCATCACAGAGAGCATCAAATGTGAAGACCCTCCCACGACACATCACTATCATGTGAGAAGGGCAGGGTCCTTCGCTCTCTACAACACACAGAGATCCCACATGCAGCATAAAGGAACATATGGATGCATTTATGCATACAAACAAGCATGCATTTGCCTAACCTGTTTTGAAGAAGTTGAGGATGGTGTCTTTATTGACGCCAGGCACTTTGCAGGTGCAGAAGAGCATGCGGAACTGATCCATGTCAAAGGGCATCGTTCCTGCTTTATGAACGGCCAGCCTCTCCCTGATGAGTATCAGCAAATACAAACAAACAGCCATATTACATACTTAATACATTACTGATGTAGACAACAACAAGCCATTCACAATCAGAAATTAGACACTTTCGAAAGACATTTACTTCATCGGCTGTTTCTTTGTTTCTCATAAGCGATCACTTACGTGCGGATGAGGTCCCAGTACTGGAGGATGAGCCACAAATTCAAGCTGGTCCTCTCCAGCTGTGTGCCATCACGTACAGGCCAGCAGTGCTCCACGTAGGCTGTAGGTCCTCCGAAATTCACATTCAGCTGAGAGGGGATGCGCACCTCTAGATACGCTGTGTCCAGCCACCAGTCCTCAAGCTGAAGAAGAACAAACCACAGGTTCAAATAATGTCTATAAACTACACACGAAAATACATGCCATTTATGAGTTAAGTGATTCATTAGTCTGGCTCAAACAGAGCGATGCAAAAAGAAAAAAAAAAGAAAATGAAAAGTGGCCTATTACCCAGTTGCGCCTGCTCTTGGATCTCTTCAGAAGCTTCTGATGTAGCTGTTGTCCAATGCCCTCCCCAAAGCGTTTGACAATGGCCACTGTGGCTCGAAACTCCTCCTCAGATGCAAAAGGTTTTACTGAAGAAAATCATAATAATAATAATAACAAATCAAATTCAATTCCACATTTTCCCCTGTAAGGTGAACATGTATTTTACTCGTTGCTGTGTAAAACTGACTGTCTTTTCTGACAATAAATAAATAAATAAATAAATAAAAAGTAATATATATATATATATATATATATATATATATATATATATATATATATAATTTAGTAATACTACCTTAATAATAAAATAGTAAAAAGTACAATTTATTTTATTTATTTTTAATGTTAACATTTCAATTAATGTAATAATACTTTATTTACTGCAACAATCTATAAGTGAATCATTCAGTTAAATATTTTAGTTTAAAATGGGGCTTTGTGTAGGTCACAAATCTGACCAACAGTGTTTTGTTCATGTTTGAGCATTAATCCATTAATAATATACCCTTTAAATATTACATGTAAAAATTGCGGTATTTTATAATATAAACTATTTATGAACTATTACATGTCCATAATTTGTACATGTAATATTTAAAGTTTCATAAAAGAAAAAAAAAAACATAAATATCATAATATATATAAACTTTATATGTACTGTAAACTTTATAACACTGACACAGACCGGAGTCATTTTAGTGTTATTTACTACTATAGTTTTTCTATTTATTTATTTATTTATTGTTCTTTTTTACATTTTAAATCAGTTTATAATTTTTGTTTTCAGTCTAATTTTAGTAAACATTTTAGTAATTTTTTCATTTTATTTTATGTACTTTTATTTAACTACTTCTATACAGCTTTATTTTTATTATTATTTATTTTTTTCATTTTAGTACTTCAGCTTAACTATTTATAGTGTGTGTGTGTGTGTGTGTGTGTGTGCGCCTAATTTCAATGAACAAAAATGATGTTTAATCACTGATCTATAATAGAGAACATTATTTAGATCAGTGTTTTTAATAGAAGGACAAACTGAAATAGCCCTGGTAGTGCCTGCATTTACTATTTAAAATGTTAACATGAAATCAGTGCAGTCTGTACTTTCATTTAAAGTCAACAACTCCATGTAAAGGCCATCGACAACTCTTTTTTTCTTTTAGACCCCTCAAACTTAAAAGCAATTTTTACTCACAAATGTTCCCAGTTAAATGAAACAGGTTAATAACACTCCTATCCCATGTAACACACTAAATAGCGAGCAGAATGCAGGTTTGTGCTGTTGAGCTTGTGTTGACCTCTCTCTCACCTGCATGCAGGTATTTGTTGAGTGAGTCGTGTAGATCAGGCACAGGTAGAGGAGGGAGGCTTCTCTGATACTGAAATGTCCGCTCCGCAGTGGACTCGAACACCTGATTATCCATTGTTACTGGACTGATTCAGCTGAGAATCAAATCAGACGAATACTCAGAACGACTCAGTGGCAGCATGTCCAATCAGAATGTATCAGATTACACTTCTGCACAATCTGTTTGTGTTTACTCCCTACTCCACCTAGAGACGTGCACTTGACACAGTGGCTTTCAATGCAGGATTCACACTGCACTAATGCATAAACAAAACACTTCATGAAATGACTACTCGTGACTAATTAAATCACTTTATCGGGCATACACATAAGGCTGCACAATTAATCGAATTTCTAATCGTGATTACGATTATGGATGCCACGATTACATAATCGTTCAAAGCCGCGATTATAAAAATAAATAAACAATTAAAAATGCCCACTTGCATTATTCTGTGTGCTTAAAGTCGGCATGAAACGGAAATTGCGATTGTCTTTTCTTCTCTACTGTGACGTATATCCGAGTGAAACGGCATCTGAAATGAGAGGGCGGGACTTGATTTCGTCCTTCGAGAATTGATTGGATCGTTGGAAGTTGGGGCGTTACTAACAAAATGGAGGCAGATCTGAAATGCCAGTTTGCAGATAGTGGTGGGGGATTTCTCGCCACTGGATGCACCGCCGACACCCAAGCATGAATAAATGTTTTATTTATTAGGGATGACGACCACGATCAACGGCACAAAACATGTCTAAACAGCGCGCGCGAGACTGCGTGAATGACTGAGCGCGTCCTCCATCAGGTTAAGTCATATATTCATGAAACAAATTAGTTTGCGATGTCCTAAGAGTAATGTCGTAATATCCTAATATATTTTCAGTGTTTATTTTTTTATTTTTTTTTTTTTCCGGCCTGTCAGTAACACAGATAACACATGACAGTACGTATGTGTAGCTATGCTATCATCATTCAAAGCCTGTCTTTTTTTTTTTTTTTTTTTTTTACATTAATTCATTAATTAATGTAATTTTATATACCCTTTTATTTAACCATACTATGACAGACAAGACCAGGGGACAGAGAAAACAAGAGAGAGAAAGAAGAAAAAAACAAAAACAAACAAACAAACAAAAAAATAATGATAATAACAAAAATAATAATATTAATAATAATAAAAAAATAAATAAATAAATAAATAAATAAATAAAAAAATTAAAAAAAAAAAGGAATTAGAAAACAAAACAAAAAAAAATTGTGGAGAAAGTCAACAGAGAAGGGGGAGAGAGAGCAGGAAAAAAACAAAAAAAAAAAAAACAGACAATTTGCTTCGATACCTGCTGACAAAAAGAGAAAACAACAGAAGCACAACATCAGAGAAACTGCAACAACCAACATCTGTATGAATCACAATAAATTTAAATGTTAAATGTTATTGAGCAGCACGATAACTAATATTACAAAATAAGTTTTGAAGCAACAGCAGATCAAGACAATGTGTGTCTGTGAGCAATCTGTTTTTACACCAATGTGAATGCTTGAGTGTACACCTGTGTGTGTGAGCGGTTATGTTCATAAGGTTCCTCCATAAATGTATAATAGTGTGTGGGGAACAACAGCCCCATCCCGCAAGGCATGAAGCAGGCACGAAAGACCTGGGCCCCCCCAAACATCCGGAGGCCCCCAGGGCACGGGACCCCCAGGAGAACCACCGCAGGGACAACCGCGGCCCCCACCCAGAAAAGGGCAGAGGAGAGCCCGAAGGCGGGTCCGGACAGCCACAGTGTAGACGCCCCAGGGTGCCGGTGGCGAAGCCCGCAGGCCCGCCGGCAGCCGACCACACCAGGGCAGACCGCCCCTGGGCCCGCAGATCCAAGGGCCCCCACCCCCAACCGGGGCCCAGCAAAGCCAGCAGGGCCAGGCCCGGCCAAGCGACCGAGAGTGGCCAAAGACACCCGAGCATCCTGCCCCGGCGCGAGAAACCACCAACGCACCGGCGGCATCCTCCACGCAGGGCATGGTAATGGGGTGGGGTCGACTGAGATGATGAGTGAGGTGAGGCTCCAAGGCCCGACCTGACACATAGACGCAGATGAACAAGCACACATATACACAAGCATACGTCCCCACCCTCATGCACGCAAACAAATATTCACACCTCGCCCACATGTAGACACAAAAATGGACACGGCACGACACTCACACTCCCCATACGCACTATACCCTGGATCCAGGCACCACCACCCCCAGAGGGACCAGCCCGATCCTTTAGCTGAACCCCTTTCGCTCCGGCGTGGGGAGCAGGAAGACTACCTGGTCCCCGCAGGCAGGAGAAGACCACCAGCCCAGACCTCGGACCGGCGCAGCTCATCCTCACAGCCCCCAGCCCCGGACAGAGAACAGAGAACAGGGGTGTGAGAAAAAAAAAGACCCCATGCTTCACCTCACCCGCTCAAATGTAGGTGTTGGTGTATGTTGTTCTAAGGTGCTTTAAAACAGGGGTGCTTTAAAACAGGGAGGGGCACCTCCACAAACTTGTGTCAGCTCGGGTCCCTCCCTAGAGCCCTCAATGTCTATGTGCAACTTAAAATTGAGAAGTGGGCACTGGCACCAGAGGGAAGGCTGAATGAACAGACCGCCCTCCGGATGCCATTCAGTGTGCCCACCTCAAGGCCCTATATGCGTGTCAGTGATGTGGGCAATGAGAATGTCTAAGCTACCGTGTGATTGAGATGGTATGTCACGAGAGACAGAGGAGTACCACCTCCCCCGCATCCCAGCGACGCACCCGCGCACCTCAAAACCCTACTCTGTGTGTGTTGGTGTGATGGGAGCGGGAGAAGGAAGCCTTAGGGATGGGGAGGAAAGCACCAGAGTAAAATACTCTTGGAGCCAGCCTCCTGCTGACCCCCATAAGCACCCCCGTCATCCCAAATCTGCCCAGCGCGGGGCCCAGGCCCATCCAGACCAGGCCCATGGCAGCCCGGGCCGCCCACCAGACCCCACAGCAGAGGAAAAATTACTCCCACCCCATCATTCAGTCAACTCCCCAGACTACAAGACAGCAGACACCCAGGTTAAGCCCGTTTTCCCCACCTCTATTGATCCTCCCGCGGAGGCACCGATGCATCGAAGACCCCCACACCAGGGCCGGGCCCAAGCGCAAGCACCAACCCATGCTCCCGGCGGCACGCCAACCGTTTTATTTTCAGTGTTTAAGGGTAACGTACTCCCTCAGTGCTATAAAGTGAAGCATCAGCACAGCTTTTCTGTCGTTTATCCCAGCATTTACCCCTTAAGTCACTAGCTCCGCCCTTGCGCCATTACTCGTGACCGGAAGAGTAGAGGAGTCGTTTTGAGGGGGAGGGGAGGTTAACGTTTTTGATTAAAGATTACGAGGGCACATGAATTTTTAAAAAAATAATGAAGTGCACGGATAAATTATTTATAAAAAACACTACAGTATTCCATCAAAAATAAGAATTGTCAATTTTGATTTCATGCCGACTTTAAGAGGTGTTTGCAGCGCTGGGTTTACCAAACTCAGACACACTGGATGAAAGACATTTTGTCTAACTGATAGTCGCTGTCACTCTGTTGTGCATGATAGATATGTTAAACGCCAAACGTGTCAAATGCGGAACAAAATAGCGGTACTCGTTTGAACTGCGCGCCACACTGACCTTTTATCCGATCACCTCAAAAGAAGACAGCGCAGCGCGAGCTTAGAGCGTATGCGTTTATTACAGTGACCAGTCGCTATCACACACTAAACAACGCTGTGAAATACAGTAAGAAGCACTCGAGTTCAGCGCAGAGTTCTCCAGTACAAATCACCTCTCTTTAATTTAAACTAGTTTAAAGCCAAATAAATCGGAGCTCATCAACACTGATGCAGAAAGCAGCAGAAACAGTGCAACAACGATCCAGTTAGAAGACATTTCAGTCCACAAATCACCCACAATTACCATAGGTGGCAGAAAAGTAGGATATTCATTTTGAGTATTATTATATTATTAATATACTAAATATGTTAAAGGAGTAATGGAATATAATTACATTATTTTGATAATTATTCTATCAGTTGATGTGGATTTGTAATCGACTGAATGTGGCTACTGTTTTTCAATGCAAACACCATAGGAACCATATAGTTAGGCTACTTTTTTACCATGGTAATGAGGTGCTGTACTTTTGGTTATGTATAAAAGATGAGGATGTTACAGTTTTCACAATGGTACTGTCAAATGTACATCTGCATCCCAACTCAAGCTCCTGCTACTCTGAACTCAAGCTCCTGTTCTAATGTGCATTTCTAAGAGACAAAATTTGTAATATTATATGTTCATTGCTACCAAATCTGTTCAAAATAATCGTTATTAATAATCGCAATTACAATCTCAAGGGAATAATCGACAATTATGATTTTTGTCATAATCGTGCAGCTCTACATACACATAAACAAAACAAAACAAACAAAAAAAACCTCATATCATAAAAAACATGTGCAGGTCATGATGAACACACATAATGTAAACAGAAACATTGTCGAAGTGACTAACCTCAGAGAGACGAAACTGTAGCAATGTAGAAACAGAAACGGCTATAAACTGCACGGGTGAAACGGAGTTGATACTTTACTGAAGAACCTCGAAGTGTACTTTCAACACCAGATCGGGAATCGCTCCCGTTACCTTTGCCCTAATTAGGTACTGAACGTGAAGTCATAAACAATAACACTGACTCGATCAAACATGGCTGCCTGCCTGAACAGATTTCAAAATACAGGTTCTGCAGGAACTCCGGCGAGCAGTGAATGAATGAATCAAATGTTCTGTTCATTTTTCATTGACTAAATAAATATTTTCAGACATTTTTTGAATGTTTTTCACTAACACAAAAAGCGCTGTTATTAATTCTTTAATAAATGTGTGTGGTTACAACAAAATCATTATGTTCAAAAACCTTTTGAAACTTACAGATTGATTGATTGATTCATTGATTCATTCAAATATCATCAGTCACGAATGTCATTAAATTTTCCTTAGGAAAACTAAATTTGACATAAAACATCCATTTTCATGAAAAGTCCAAATGTGTGACAAAAAAGTATTTTGTAAATAAAACAATATCAAAATAACCTTTAATTCAGCAACTGAAAATAAGTTTATCATAAAATGTATTTAAGCCATTTTTGTTTGACTTAGTTTCTTTAATGTACTTTTTAATACCTTAAATGATCCAGACAAAAATAATGACACTGTCACATCATTATATATGTATATGTATATGTGTGTGTGTGTGTGTGTGTGTGTGTGTGTGTGTGTGTGTATACAGTCAGGTCCATAAATATTGGGACATCGACACAATTCTAACATTTTTGGCTCTATACACCACCACAATGGATTTCAAATGAAACGAACAAGATGTGCTTTAACTGCAGACTGTCAGCTTTAATTTGAGGGTATTTACATCCAAATCAGGTGAACGGTGTAGGAATTACAACAGTTTGCATATGTGCCTCCCACTTGTTAAGGGACCAAAGTAATGCTGGGACAATTGGCTTCTCAGCTGTTCCATGCCAGGTGGTGTTATTCCCTCATTATCCCAATTACAATGAGCAGATAAAAGGTCCAGAGTTCATTTCAAGTGTGCTATTTGCATTTGGAATCTGTTGCTGTCGTTATGTCAACTGTCAAGATGAGATCCAGCATGTCACTATCAGTGAAGCAAGCCATCATTAGGCTGAAAACAAAACAAACCCATCAGAGAGATAGCAAAAACATTAGGCGTGGCCAAAACAACTGTTTGGAACATTCTTAAAAAGGAACGCACCGGTGAGCTCAGCAACACTAAAAGACCCAGAAGACCACGGAAAAACAACTGTGGTGGATGACCCACACTTTCTCTGGTGAAGAAAACACCCTTCACAACAGTTGGCCAGATCAAGAACACTCTCCAGGAGGTAGGTGTATGTGTGTCAAAGTCAACAATCAAGAGAAGACTTCACCAGAGTGAATACAGAGGGTTCACCACAAGATGTAAACCATTGGTGAGCCTCAAAACAGGAAGGCCAGATTAGAGTTTGCCAAACGACATCTAAAAGTTTTCTTACAGTTTGGAACAACATCCTATGGACCGACATCAAGATCAACTGTGAAACAGAGTGATGGAAGAGAAGAGTATGGAGAAGGAAAGGAATTGCTCATGATCCTAAGCATACCACCTCATCAGTGAAGTATGGTGTGGCATGTGGCGTGGGCATGTATGGCTGCCAGTGGAACTGGTTCTCTTGTATTTATTGATGATGTGACTGCTGACAAAAGCAGCAGGATGAATTCAGAAGTGTCGTGGGCAATATTATCTGCTCCTATTCAGCCAATGCTTCAGAACTCATTGACGGCGCTCACAGTGCAGATGGACAATGACCCAGCATACTGCAAAAGCAACCAAAGAGTTTTTGAAGGAAAGAAGTGACTGTTATGCAATGGCCAAGTCAAATCACCTGACCTGAATCCGATTGGAGCATGCATTTTACTTGCTGAAGACAAAACTGAAGGGAAAATGCCCCAAGAACAAGCAGGAACTGAAGACGGTTGCAGTAGAGGCCTGGCAGAGCATCACTAGGGATCAAACCCAGCGGCTGGTGATGCCTATGCGTTCCAGACTTCAGGCTGTAATTGATCAAAAGGATTTGAACCAAGCATTAAAAGTGTTTTGATTTATGATTATTATTCTGTCCCATTACTTTTGGTCCCTTAACAAGTGGGAGGCACATATGCAAACTGTTGTAATTCCTTAAGCACCGTTCACCTGATTTGGATGTAAATACCCTCAAATTAAAGCTGACCGTCTGCAGTTAAAGCACATCTTGTTCGTTTCATTTGAAATCCATTGTGGTGGTGTATAGAGCCAAAAATGTTAGAATTGTGTTGATGTCCCAATATTTATGGACCTGACTGTATGTGTGTGTATATATATATATATATATATATACATACTATAAAGGATTATATATTGTGTTTAACAAAACAACCTTTTACCTGGGAAAAAAAAAAAAACGTTTATAAAGTTTTATAATAAATATAAAGGGAGAAAGAGAAATAATTAAATGGGTATATAAACTATAAAAGAACAACAAATAATTATTGAATAAATAAGTAGAAATTAAATAAGAAATTCATTTAATTTAAAAAAAAAAGTTAATTTAGATAAATTAAATTACTGGTTTGTTGCAATTACACCTGTTTGATTCACTCAAGAGTTCTCTATAGCATCTGTTCCTGAGTGCTGATTTTTCCCTGATTTGGCAAAACCTAAGGCCTGGCTTTGGTAAGATTTCCACATCTTGCATTCTGCATCCGATCCAAAGAGCTGTTGTGATGACTGCGCTTCAGTGAGCACACTGAGAGGACAAAAAAGCTCTTTGTGTTTAGGGGCACAATTACTGGTCCTCAAGCCTGAGGACTCAGCTAATACTAATGAAGCAATACATGAAAACTCCCTGCAGAATTTAATATTGTGTTAAGATATATTAAATAAAGAGGAGAGCTTTACCATATCTGACAGCTTTATTTAATTACAAGATTATATTCTTACATCTTTAGGTCTCACCTGACTTGTAATGAGAGGTATCTCTATGAAACCAAGTGAATTATCTTTTAATCTATATCTATGTTAATCTATATCACAAGAAAAAAAGGTTAAAAAACTAGACTAATGTTTTAATCTTACAGCTTTTTCATAGTGAAATTATAATATCTACTTAAAACTAAGTAAATGTTTTCCCCAATCACATTCCATACTTTTCAATTGCTTGCTTGGCCAGGGAAATGTAGGCATTCATGGCATCCTCATTTGACATACCTGTTGGAGAAAAGAGAATCGAGCCATCATCAGAAACATTTAAAGGAAGGGGCTCATATATAACTAGCTGAGTACAAATCTAAATACAATTTATTTAATAAATACAAACAAGTGCGAGTACAACTATGGCATTCCTTTTACCTGCTCAAAAATAATGAAGACATTGAGGGAAAACGGAGGATAAAAGTTTTTTTTTCTTATACCTTTCCTTGAATTCCATGCCTCCCATTTAGCTTTCCCTTTCAAATCTGTAATTCCAGGTTTGTCTGCACAAAACAGAACATACAGATTTGAACTATTACATCTAAGCGCCAAGCTCAGATATGGTTTAATACAAATATTTATAATGTTCTCCAACAATTACCAGTATTAATGTCCCCGACGATGGCTTGCTTATAGAGGCCATACAAATCCAGCAGCTCTTGGTCTGTAGGTCTGGTCTTCACTTTCTTTACGTTGTCTGCATATTGCTCAAATTCAGCCTACAGCCACAGAGATCATGATTTATTTATTATTATTTATTTTATTTTATTTATTTATTTATTTATTTTTTTGCTGTGATCCTATAACAATATTATTAAGCTCTAATGTGTATCAGCTTATACTGGGAAAAAAAGTGTCACATAGTCTGACCCATTTTGCCCCACTAAGCACATTCTTAATCACTATGCATCATGCATTATTCTCATACTGTACGCAGCTATTGTTCAGTATCACAACGAACTAATAGTTCTGCGTGCCAACATGAATGCTCTTTGTACCCATATAAACCTACAGGATCTGGGTTGGCATTTGAGAGACATTCTCAAGGGTTTCATATGAAATTAATTGAATACATCGCGCAACTTTTTGCCAGAGCAAGAATAAAGGGCAAAATGATGTACTACATTCACGAGCGCACATCCAGAAGCTGCAGATGAAAACAGCACCAAAACGATCCTGATATCTGGATGCGTAGCCTAACATGCGCCTGAGCGCACGACGAGAACAAAATTAGCTTTTGCGTGTACAACAAAATCTAATGCAGTATCATAATAGGGCTTTTAAAATCCTACCTATATATATATCCAGCTGTGGAGTTAAAGGCATATCCAAACGTTTTGTTATTCATGCATTACATTACAAAAGCAAGGAACGTGGAATTAAAAGAAAACAGTGCAGATAAATACCTTCAAAGTCATTTTCTTAGGCGAGTACTGTGAGGCTGGGTGCGTCAGCTAGAACGTAGCGTAGATGCACTGATGAATAGAGATTACGATGATCTCCAGTGCGCTGCGGTGGAGCTGAGCGCTGATTGGCTGAAGGAACGTCCGAGGGAGAAACCCAGTGAACTTCGGCTTATTATATTTCTGTGGTGAAACAATTCATTCCAGCGTTGTGCCTTTAGCTTTCACATGCAGCTTTACGTAACACGAGATCCAGAGTGATTTGATTTTATTTTACCCGCAAATATCTGTTTTCTGGTTATATAATATAAACATTAAAAAAATCAAACAAAACAGATTGTTTTAAAACCAAAAATTAGATATAAAATGTATTTATTAAGGTATAGCTCATATAGGCCTTTTTTTTTACTATGTATTTAGATACTTTTTCTTGTAGACCAAACAATGAATGTTAAAATAAAAAAACACAGTGCTCACCAATATTAGGAAAAACAAAACAATAATGCGGGAAAATATAAATCACATATAGTTCGCTAAATAAGTCTTACATGACCAGTATCAAAATAAACAGCTGTGTCAGGACCATAATAGAGAATTTATTTTTATGTATTTATATAGTCATTTATATTTATATAGTCATACTTATATAGATCAGTTGTCAGGACACAAAAAGCACAGTTTACGTAACTAGTCACTCTCTGTCTCTCTCTAAAAATGCAGTTTGTTTAGAAGAGTAAATTCTAAAAAAAAAAAAAAAAAATCCAATGAACTTTTAATTTATTTAGATAAACTAATAACAGTAGTTCTATTTATATCATTAATAATAATATAAATTATATATTTTGTTACTTATAAAATATTTATTATCTAAATTTGACAAAAAGGCCTGTGGATGTATCCAGCCAGGTGAACAGCTCTGCTGTTTAAAAGGACAGTCAGCCGCTAGATGGCAGCGTGGATTTTAGAAACCTTAAACGATTTATTGTGTGAACAGAAGAAGACCTTCAAAAACAATATGTCTGCGCACGGAGAAGTGTGCACACGCTTTGAAAATTAAACCCTTTATAACGGGTGATTTTAGGTTGTTTTATAAGGTTTGTATAACTGTTGATAATTATACGTCTTGGTTCATATACAAGAGCTTTAATGTAATGTTGCATGCCTCATTGAGCTTATTATAATTATTAATGCTAAATTTTGCTTAAAAGTATTTTTCCAGAAAGAATGTCTACCCCAGCGAAAGGAGCAACGAAGAAAGAAAAAAAGAAGCCTATACCAGTGAAAACTTCACTGAATAGCCCATACAGCATTCACTGGAGTCCACTGGAAAGAGAACACAAGCATTTCATACTGAACACACTTAAAGTCAAACTATCCGCCGTTGGGCTTCAGAAACAACGAGTCAATAGGTTTCGCGAGTGGGGAAGCAGAAGAAGGTCGAGAAAAAAGGCATCAAAACCCATTGAGGAACAAAAGCCAGCTCCCGAACCCGCAGAGAGCGTACAGACTCCCTCTATGCCCACCGAGCCGTGCTGGAGCAACCCGGCCGTGAGGAAACAGCTGTCCATAGGCATCAACGAGGTCACCAAAGGCCTGGAGAGGAATGAACTGAGTTTGGTGCTCGTGTGTAATTCGGTAAAGCCAGCACACATGACATGCCATTTAATCCCGCTGAGTAAAACCAGGTCGGTGCCCGCCTGCCAGGTACCCAGTCTGAGCGACACTCTCGCGGGGCTGCTGGGTCTCAAGTGCGTCCTGGCGCTGGGATTCAAACGCGGTACCGAGGTATTCGAGGATGTGGTCCGCACGATCACACCCGTGGTTCCGCCGCTCAGCGTGGCTTGGATCCCGACGGATTCCACAGAGGAAGCCGAGGAAAAGCAGAGCGATACAGTAAAGGGGCAGAAGAGGAAATTAGAAGAAAGGTCGGATGAAGCCAGTGACGCTTCTCCTTTAATCCTCCAGCCTCTAAAAGTGAAGAAAATCATCCCAAATCCTACGAAAATCAGAAAACCGAAAAAGAAAGGAAAGCAAAAGTGCTTATCGAGGGTTTAACCTGTGCTCCATGAATGCAGGTTACTATATAGTGTTTGGCCAGATGTGGATCGTTTAGTATATTTTCTTAGGTTTATGTAATGGTTATGGAGAGGAAAAAGACCGAGATGAATTCTGTTTTATATTTTGGATGCTTTTATTCAGTCAAATATCCATGCTGGTATACCTTGATGTATATTTTTGACAATTAGATATTTGGGTGGACTGTCATGTTTGACATGGTGCTGGTACTTATTCCCATCAGTTCCAACCTGCAATGGAGTTCAATAAAAATACTGTCTTCAGAAAGAGAAAGCTGATCATTTAAAACTACACAATTTGACATTTAAAAAACAACCTCTCTGAAATAAGGCAAGTACTTTGGGTGTTCTCACCGTAACCCATAAGTTCTTAAACTATACAGATTGGGAAAAAAGTTTCATGCTCATTTCATACAGCAAGCCTTAGAAAAAACATACGCAAACTGACATTCGCAAAAGTGTCCTGGACGTTACTGAATGAAACCACCGGTTGAAATGTGGAACTTTGAGAGGAGTACCTTTCTTTTTAAGCATGTCTGGATGTGCGCTTATTTAAAAGCAGATTGTAGATTCAGATACATTAAAGCAAACCATGACAAGATAAGCTGTATTAACACAAAATCAGCTTCTGCTGTATTCTAACGTTGTTCACATTTCATTACGCCTCACCAGTGATTGTAACTGAACAGCAAGCAAGCTTTCCTGACCGCATCACCAAAAGCATTGGGAGAAATGCTTATATCAAAATGACAATGCACACATGATTATTTAACTTTCCTTGTGCTTAAGTATAGCAAAATTACCAGGGCCTGATCGCAAATGCACCATTTGAACGAGGTTATGGTTTGACTGCAAAGAATACTGACAGAACAAAGAAAATCAAGAATAAAATGGAACATGTAACATAAATACAATTCTAAATATCAGAATTGCTTTACTAAAATCATAATAATTTAAAAACACTAAATGGTAAAGAACAGAAATGGGTGGGGAAAAGAAGCTACTTAAGGTGTGACAATCATGTCTTCATGAAACAAAACGTAAATGAATTCACATTCAAAAGTGTTTCTTTTGGACGCACAAAACCTAAATGAACATATTCTTCTTAAAAATGCACCTCAGAGCAATCTGGCCCTTTTATAAACAAGTTGATGATGTGCTTCAAAATGCAATACATTCTTCCACATGGTTAACCATTTACACTCCCCCCTCCCTCCCTCCCCTCGCACAGACAGCAGGAACTCCAAACGGAATATGACTTTAAAGGCAGCTCCATAGAAAAGACTTTGGATTTCAACCCCCTGTTCCTGTTCCATTGTAAACCTCACAACACATAATAAATATCTGGCATTAAATGTACAGCTTGCTAATTCACACAAATGTATCAACACTCCTTCATAATACAAAACAAACGAACAAAGACAAAAACAATGGGATTAAACTTGTTCTGTGAGAGGATACAGACTGCATGTTAAGGAAAATAAACGAACACTACGTGTGTGTATATATGTGCATGTATGTATGTATGTATGTGTGTGTATACAGCTTGTGGATGTGTTTGACCTTGATAAATGTTTCTCACATTCTCGAAGAGAGAGAGTCAAAGACAAAGAGAAAGGAGGGGAGACCCCTCAATAACTGGAACGAGACCTAAGAGAGCTGCACAACATAACTCATTCACTTTGAATGGATGTCAGTTTTTCCTCTTTATATTGACTACGTCCAGGTCAGAGAATTTGAGATGGACCTCTCAATCAGTCAGCATCCAACACGAAGCGGCCAGTTACTGTAAAACAAGGCCTACCTGGGGAGAATGGAAAAGTGCATTAAAACGCACTCCAATATTTTAAATGGTAATGACTGATTATCATCATGTATTTAACATTTATATTGCTTACTTTATATTTCAGAAATATTTCATTACTAATATAAAAATGTATATACTGCATAGAAATAATGTGAAACTTTTCAAGCTGTGTTATCCAGCGTTATCACTTTTAATGCTGGAGCAGTGCGAAACTGAAATGAATTAAAAAAAAAAAAAAAAAATAAAAAAAAAACTTATCTAAAAGGTAGTGTAAGGTCACCCAAGCCACTGAAGTATTTTAAGACTTTACATGGAAATGTTTCTTTACCAAGCATTTAACTATCAAAGCCCATTGCTGTCATAAAAAATAAATAATGAAAAACATTATTTAATAAAGTACACAATTATGACAACCAAAAACATATGAAGAGTTCATTTGTGAAAACAGATAACTTTTAATTCTCAAAAATCATGTTTTTTCATTGTGCATTCCAATTAATCTCAAATCAAACTGCAGTTGGGTTATTTTGATTAGGTTATCTTGTTTTGTGAGAAACAAGTTTTTGTGAGAAGAGGTTAAAGGGGTGGTTGATTGTGATTTCACTTTTTTAACGTTAGTGTGTAATGTTGCTGTAAACAATATCATAAACAATATCTGCAAAGTTATGAAGCTGAAAGTTCAATGCAAATGGAAATTTCGTCTTTTAAAAGTCTGGCAGTTTAATGCCTACAAAAACGGCTCGTAGGGACTACAACGAGTTACTTCCCGGGTCCGTTACATCACAAACCCAGATAAACCCCGCCCCTGGGAACATGCAACAAAGGGGGCGAGGCCAAGCTGTGCTGCTTTATAGAAGAGGAAGAGAAAAGTAGAGGTGCACATAAAAATCTATTCATATATGAATCGCAATTCTGTCTTCTAAGGATTCTAAAGGATTCACAAGTTTCAAGATCAATGTTCTAAAACAGCGTTTCTTAATACTGTGACTCGCGTCTCCCCGCTCTGCATCTCTCTCTCTTTCACATTCAGATCATCAGCTCAGTAAATACACTTATTTTCACATAGCTATGAGAAGCGTTATACATGGACGCGTGTGCAGTTGCCGTACTGTATTAAAGTTTTAATCATAAAACTGTATATTAAAAGCTAACATAGTAGCATTTACAAATAACAGCGTATCTAAAAGTATGATACAACAAACAAAAACTTAGGCCTACCATTAAGAGCCGTGCTTGCACAGGTTCTGCACGATGCTCTTCACTAATATCCTCTGCGTCTCAATCAGGCTCAAATTAATAAGCAATATAGACAATGCCATTGTTTACAATATAACCGGAGCACATGCACTGAGCTGAGGGGCGGGACGTTCAGACGCGCACTAGAGGCGGTTTAGCCAATCACAACACAAAGGACCAGCTAACCAATCTGAGCCCATCGCTTATTTCTGAGGGAGGGGCTTCATAAAGGCAGGAAATGATCAGCGTGTTTATCAGAGAAGGGAAAGAGCAGTGTGGAATAAAGATAAATTATGTGAAAAATAATGCTTTTTCTTAAAAACGAAACATTAACACATGTTAGACTGCACCCCATATACACAATCAAGCCTAGAAAAAAAAAAAACAGTCAACCACCCCTTTAAAGGAACACTCCACTTTTTTTGAAAATAGGCTCATTTTACAACTCCCCTAGAGTTAAACAGTTGAGTTTTACCTTTTTTGAATCCATTCAGCCGATCTCCGGGTCTGGCGGTAGCACTTTTAGCTTAGCTTAGCATAGATCATTGAATCGGATTTGACCATTAGCATCTCGCTCAAAAATGACCAAAGAGTTTCGATAATTTTCCTATTTAAAGCTTTACTCTTCTGTAGTTACATCGTGTTCTAAGGTGCAGCTACCATGGGTGCAGCAGGCGCAATGATATTACGCAGCGCCTGAAAGTAGTCCCCAGCGCCTGAAAGTAGTCCCCAGCACCTGAAAGTAGCTTGGGACTACTTTCAGGCGCTGCATAATATCATTGCGCCTGCTGCACCCATGGTACGGCAGCAAAGTTCCTTGATTATTACGCCGGAATGAGAGTATAGTTCCTAGCCATATCGGCCTAGAAAATCGCAACTTTTCATTTTCCGTCGGTCTTAGTACACGATGTAAGTACAGAAGAGTCAAGCTTTAAATAGGAAAATTATCGAAACTCTTTGGTCATTTTTTAAGCGAGATGCTAATGGTCTAATCCGATTCAATGATCTATGCTAAGCTAAGCTAAAAGTGCTACCGCCAGACCCGGAGATCGGCTGAATGGATTCAAAAACGGCAAAACTCAACTGTTTAACTCTAGGGGAGCCTATTTTCAAAAAAAGTGGAGTGTTCCTTTAAGCATCAAAACTGGGATATAAAGACTTAAAAAACAAAAAAACAAAACTGAATCTTACTTTCTCTGGGTCCATTGGAGGGCATTTCCAGTTGTACAGATAATACTGCAGGTTGCCATCACCAATCCCAAACTTGAGCTTTTCCAAGAAATTCTTATTGTCCATTAGATCCAGCGCATTAAAAACATCAAAACCTTTCTGATGTCCAGAAACATCCCCCCCCAAAAAAAGAGGGAATATGAATTACAATATATGGAGGCATATATTAGTTGTTATAGTAATTAGTCAGTCAACAAATCATTAGTAATCATCTTAGGTTAACAAGCTCTTTTGCTTCTGATGTGTTTGTACCTGTTTGGCTAGGATGAGAGCATCATTCATCAGATCTATGAGTGGCGTCTCTGTGTGGACATTGTAAAAGGAATAAGCAGCCTTCAGGCTTTTGTGCAGTGGATGATGCATCACTGTGGATGGCAGGGTGTAGAAACTGATAAAGTCCGTTAGCATCCCGCCAGAGCCCTTTCAAGAGAGCACAATAAGCAAGTAAGAATATGAGATAAACATGATTAAATATGATCAGCACATTTGTAGGTGCATGTTGCCAGGCGTACCTCAACTACATAAGTGTCAATGATGTTCTCCTGTGGTAGAAACCAGTGCTTAACCTCCTCTTCCCCCATGACAGGCCGCAGGTGGAACTGGCTCAGGTGTTTCTGCAGCAATGCTGTCACCTGCTTCACATCCCCATCTCCCATCGGCCTCAAACCAGGAGTACGAGTGCTCTAAGGAAAAATACAGACCAAAATCATAGAATAAAAAAAAATTACCCAGAAAAAAAAAATATAGCATATAGATTTAGAACAATATAATGGTAATTTCTGGATGCACTATTCCTTAAAGAGTGTTGTTTCTGACGAATATTTATTTTTAAATGACAAAACGGCTTACATCAGGTAATCTGTACAGCTTCATTGTCCGTTGTAGTGTCATATTTCTGCTGAGATGGGAAAACTTAACCTCCACAAGCTTCCTGGGGTTTAGAGAGCGATGCCAATATCTGTGAAGATACAGATAACAATCTCACTGAAATGCTTCAAATTAGCATCTAAAAAACAAAAAGAGTAATTAACATCAACCGATGAAGCAATCCAGTTAAGATTTTGTACCTGCATGTAGACACAGGTTTGGGCAGGACTACACCAGCAGTGTATACAGCCTGGAAAATTCCCTCTAAATTGACCCGCCGCGTGATCTCTCGGATTAGTACAGGGGCGACACGCTTTGAGCGCAATTTTTTATGCACACAAAGGAAGTTAATCTCCACCATCCTCTTCAACCTTTGGATGCAAAGAGAATTAGTGCTATAGTAAGGACTGGAACAATGAACAATAATCAAAATTTACAAACACAACTGGTAAAACCTGCTGAAAAGTTTCAAGCTTCTGGTGCAGGCACTGATGGGATGTGGCCTGATACTCACGTATCATAGATGTGGATGTCAGCAGGAATGGCACTGATGAACCCAACCAGCTTCTTATTGGACGAGACCCTGACACCACAGTGCCACTGGGGCAGCCATCCCGGGGGACGTAACGCCCTAACAGTGAAAGACAGCAAAAAGAAACGCTCACACATCTCACCCTGCATGCAGTGCAATGCACTACACTGAAGCTATCATCTTAAATGGGTAGAATATGATGCAAAACATCAAACAATCACTTACCATTTCAGAAAGTTAGGAGAATAGTCAAATCTAAACATGTTGTCATCGTCCTCAACATAATTTTCATTCAGCAAAGTGTATAACTCCTTCAGCTAAACGCGAGAAAGGAGAAAATACTATGATTTTGTATACATAGGGCTATTTTATTTTTAAATACAAATTATTGTTTTTATTCATGCACATACCACTTCAGCATTGCTAAGGTCCAGTGTGTCCCACATAAAGCCCTGTGGGAGGGAATATGGCTCTTGTCTGATATTTTCTTTATCCGGCTCAATTGGCCCATGAGTTGTCACCACCTCATCTGCAAAGAAACAGAGGAAGCTCTTTAAATCTTTCAATGTTGTTTATCTATAAATATAAGTGTAAAGCAGGGATTCTCCTAAAATATTTTCTTGAAGATTTTAAGTGAATTTTTACCATAAATGTATAAATTTAAACAAGGGATTCATAAACCTCAATTTGAGAAACTAATGTAAATGATAATGAACAATCAGCTGGTTATTATTACAAAATATATCCTACCAGGATGAACAGGGTCCTGATTCACAGCATAGCGGATTTGTATCAGCCTGCTGGTCTGTTCCATCTGACTGTACATTATCAAGCTTATTTCACAGTTACTTAAATACATGACGTGGAATATTGATTAAAGCTGGAAGTTTGGGTAATATTCAGAAAGGATGGATTATAAAGTGACAGTAAAGACACAAATAATATTATAAAACATTACTATTTCAAATAAATTGCTATTGAAATGATTCACAGAATCCTGAAAAAAATCTATCAGTTTCCACAAAAATATTAAGCAGCACAACTAATTCCAACACTGATAATAAGAAATGTTTCTTGAGCACCAAATCAACATATTAGAATGATTTCTGAAGGATTATGTGACACTGAATACTAGAGCAATGGCTGGTGAAAATTCTGCTTAAGCATCACAGAGATAAATTACATCCTAAAAATATTCAGATAGTTATTTTAAACTAAATAAATTTCACAACATTACTGTTTTTACTGTATTTGCAATCAAATGAATTCTTCTTTGGGGAGCATAAGAGACTTGTCTGAAAACATTAAAAAAATCTTACCAACCCCTAACTTTTGAATGGTAGTGTAATTAGACATCTTATCCTTGTGCTTCATTCATGATGCTGAGGTTGTGTTTTCTGAATAAACCATAAGTTGATTTGCTTGTTGAATACAACACTGTTTAAGGATCAGTGTAAGATTCTTACTGATTTGTCAAGGATTTGCCAAATTGCTTACATTTGCAATCGAACACGTGCAGAGGTGACGTATGACTTACTGAGTTTGGGCACGGGTTGAGTGTCCCAGAACTGGTACTTGTGCTTTGTGGCCTCATCTATGTTTTTGGCTGGACCTTGACAGGTGGACAGGAGCTCCATAGCTCTCTGAATGTCCTGCAGTTTCTGCATTGGAATGGCAGGGTTCTGGGACAGAAAAAGAGGGAAATTAGCCTGTTTCTTTATTTCTTTTCTCTTTTTTTAACACTAACGTTATACAAAGCAGAAACCTTTATCTCCTGAGAATCAGAGGCAGAGTCAGACTTGGTTCCTCCTGAGCTTGGCTTCTCCTTCTTTCTCTTCTGTTTCTTCTTTTTCTTTTTTGCACCAAGATCAGCCCCAGGACTCCTTAACAAAAACCACAACACCTTTCAAATGCAAGACAGACCTTACTGACAACGTGTATGAGCTGTTTATAGGATTCAAAGACAATAACAGGTGAAAGTGTCAATGGGTCCCTGTTATAACAATAGCCTGGAGGGTGACTGCCAGCGGAAAAACCATAAAAACAAGTGTCGGTCTCTTCATGGAAGCAGGTCAAACTTCATAAGGCTTTCCTGAGGGATGTAAGTCTGCCTGACGACAACAACAGACAATCATCATCCTCGGTCTCCGAGCTGACAAAGATGCTCGACTGCAATGCTGCTCACTCAGCTCATAAAGAGGATCAAGCGTGTTTGCATTGTTCAGAAGACACTCTAATGAAAGCAGGCGGACCCTTTCCACTCCTATTATGTAAATATGAAGAACAATTGCAACTTAAAAACCAAACAGGCTAATAAATGTGATTAGAAATACAGTAGAGAAGCGCATGGAGGAGTTGTCTGACTGCTGAGCTCAAATAAATCCTTGAACATTAATGTCGAGCTAGCTACAGCTATCTACTTTGATTCAAACGCTGTATAAAGTAAATATCGACACTTATCTAGGCTATTTTAAAATGTTTATATATACCGCTACACATCCATCATGCAATTAACGAGCTATTATATTAGCCGACTCGTTTAAAATGCACTAATTCTCCTCCTGGTTACCTGGTTGCTAAGCTAACCGTTTGTTTACATCTCCGGAGCAGTTAAACGGCGACGGTTTGCCGCGGCTAATCCTCACGCAGACCGCAGCTCTTTAGAGCGTGCTCACCCCTGCATGTGCTCATTTTCCTCCTCGTTGTCTCCGTCGATGCCGCAGGTGTCCTGGTCGTCCAGCTCCAGGCTCTGCTGGCTGGCCGCGGACTCGCTGTCCTCCGCCATCATGGATGAATGTGCTGCAAATCCTCACGACAAAACCACGCAATAAAAACCACGGAAAACAGCACCGTCTACCGATTATTGGCACTAATAGCCCGTGAGAGTGTAAATGGAGACAAGGACAGACCAACGTGATGATGTATATTTTTGGTCAGTTGATTGTATTTAAAAAAGAAGCTTTTTTTAATGATAAATAAAAATAATGTTTCATTAACACTGTTTGGACTAGAAGTTGTAGGAAGAATGTCACTGTATCTGAAGTAATTGATCGTGAGCGTGAAACAAATGGTCAATATTATTAGACTTAAAAGTGTGTGATTTCAGTTAAAATTGCTCCGGTTTACAGCAGTCTGGCTTACCCTAACCAAAAGTTATTTTTAGGTAATATAATCAGATTACTTTTTGATTACTTTTAACCTAACTCATTTATCTCATTGATTTAAATATTGATATTGTATCATATTGATATTAAAATGAAAAGAAATTTGTTAACATTAAGTGAATTAAGCATTACATTGTTTCAAGGTTTCCCAAACTGGGGTTTGTGAAGGAACTGCAGGGGGTTTGTGAGTTTAATAAAAAACTAATAATTAATTGTCATAAAAATGTAAAATTAAAATAAATCATTTTAAAATAACATCAATCAAAATAAAACACTTACTAAAAATGAATTATTTTGTTTACCAGCATAGCATGCAGCCATTTTAGAAAGGAAAATATAAAAGATGAAATTAGGGAGAATCAAAATATTATTTTGATTATTATTTTTTTGCTATTCTGTGAATATATGTAATCAAGTAATCAATTAAAAAGTAACTGCAGTCTGATTACGAGTATTTTAAATGTAATTTAATCATGTAATCAGTTTAAATATGTAGATCAGTTACTTTCCAGCTCTGCCTATCACAATAACAAACTTTGAAATAACTAAAAAGAAGTAAAGCCATAGCTTCAAATGTACAATTTAAAAATTGTGTGCCATAAGAAAACTCAAACAGTAGTAGTAATACATATGAAAAGTAGCAATTGTTTAAGGCAGTTTTGTATACAAGTGAGTGGTGCTTTGCAATTGTGTTTAATTTGTTGGTAGAAGCTGCTCCATAACTAGTTCATTTTTGCCTGTAAGCTTTTAAAGTTTCCCAGACGGTAAAAGTGAGAACAATGTTTGTTTCAGTCAGACATATTCATAGCCCTAAAAGTGGAGATTATATTGAATATCTAGTATATGTTGAGCCTGATTATAAACATTCTTACCTGAAAGAAGTCCAGTCACTCTTTAATTCATCAGTGCTTTCCATTTCATTTAAATGTTAAATAATATAAATGGTTACTATAAGTTTTTATACCATTCAGTGGAGCCTGTCGGAGATCGGTCACATCTGATTCAGCATAAAGTGAACCTGATGGTTCTTGTGTTTATGATTTGATTGTATTCCATCAGCATTGGATATGTTGAAAAATAATGTTCAACGAGTGGTGATTAGGGTTTTTGGCTTTATTGGGATAATAGGCCTGAATTATAATACAAGCAACCAATCCAGACATTCAAAGTAGATAGCCGAAGAGCTGAGTGACACAAGGTTTCTTACAAAGTGGTTACCCTGGCAACAAGCCAGACTTTCAACAGCTTTCAAATAATAATACGTCGCTTTCAGTCCTACATCAGTACATACACACACTGCATAGTATGTCTACAGCGGAGAGCAGACACACAGATACACCAAGCAACACACACTCACACAAGCATAAACAACTGGGTGAATGAATATGTACATACATACAAGGCAAAAGAATACACCAGAATCATAAAATGCACTGAACATACAGGGGGTTTCAAAAGACTGAGACTACTAATAAGAATGATTGAACAAAAAATAATTTTTAAAACATACAAACAAACAAAAAAAATTAAAAGAATAATAAAAAAATGTAATGCTATTTTTTCAGTATAATAATTTGAGTAAACTTTCAGTGGAACAAATTTTGGTATGTCCCCTTTTTGATTTAATGACAGCAGCACTTAAATTGCATATTTTATCAGTCACCTAAATCAAATCATAAATATTTATTTTACATCAACTATTGTTTCAATTCTGTCAAATTTTTGAAATAGATTCTAAATCCCAGATGATTAGTGTGGTTTCAGACTTTCGGACTCCACTGCATATCCAGACAACACTAAAGCACATACACACAAACAATGAGATTAAAGGGGGGTAATGCCACATGGAGTCAATATATTGTGAAAAACATTAATATCATCATATGACACAAACTGATAATGGTGGAAAGTAAATCTAATGATGAATATAAATGATCATTAGAAAGGCACTTAAGACAAAAAAACAACAGTTTGGGAGAGAAAAGCTGGTGACTGTTTGTGTTTACGTGAGTGAGTGTGGTTGAATCCAGCCCTTGTCTGAATGTGCCGTCCACACCGCTCGCATGCTAAGGCAAGTACAAACCAAAAAAATCATAACAAAACAACAAATTAAAATACAGTGGTTAAAATAAAAATAAAAAAAGAGACATCAAAAGCTACATGATCCTTCAGTTTAAAGCAATGCATAGTGTTTTTTCTTCAACAGGTGGGTCTGCTGCTCTGAAGCAATGTTGGCAAAAGTCCTACTGTAATCCTAAGGTCAAAAGAAATGCACATCTGAAAATCTGTGCTCGACACAGCCAAAAATGACTGATTAACAAGAACAAATGGTGCATTATGTAAACTTATTTGGTTTCACAAAGCTTCAGATGTATTCTATTCATGAATGCATGATAACAATAAAATTAAAAATGGGTGTAATTTAAACTGTAGATCCCATTATAGTGGTTTTGTCTGGTTTTTTTTTTTACCCATTAAGATGCGGAAGACATTCCACCTGCCATCTCATAAAATGTTCAAAAATAAGTGCTGGGAAACACTTAGTGGTGTAGTTGCAGTTGCAGTGTACACGTTGCCACTAGATGTCATATTGCTCAAAAACAGCAGCATCTCATAAAGCTTAAACAACATTCACCTTCAATACAATGGCTTGCGATATTTTTTGCTCAAAGTGTATGTCTGGAAAGCCATAGCAGTTGTGCAATAGACTGTTGGTATTTAATGGTGTCTTTTTGTTTTGCTTGAAAACTTCAGTTTGTTCATCCTCATTCAGTTCTGAGGCAGAGCTGCTCCAATATTCATTTGTGCTATGGCTTTCTTGGCTTTCATTGCCACAGGCAAACAGCCACGCACATACCTGCGCTCATAAGGCAACTCCATTCAACAGTCCAGCTAGGGACCACAGGGGAAGCACTTAAAGGGACAGTTCACCAAAAATGACTTCTGTCAGCATTTACTCACCCTAATGGCATTTCAAACCTTTATGACGTCTTTTATGTTCTGCAAGAGATAGCATAATATTTTGAAGGCGGCTCCAACTGTTTTTGTCCATACAATGAAAGACTGTATGGACAAAAAGACATTTCCATTTGTGTCCCACAGAATAAAGTCATACAGGTATGGGATGACATGAGGATGAGTAAATGATGACAATTTTCATTTTTTTGGTAAACTATCCTTCGTGTCGTGTCATTTTAGGTTAAAGGCCAGGAGTGGTCGCTCCTCTCGTTTCTGCCACGGACTCTTCTTGTTCTCGTCTTCACCGCCATCATCAGGGACGACCAGGTTGTCTGGCCGGCTGGTGCCCATGTGCATTTGAGTCTCCTCAGTCCTGAAAACATCGTTATCTGTCCCTATCTCCTCTACTATTTCAACCACAGGCTCAGGGAGAGGAGGTGGAGAAGGAAGCTCAGGTGGAGGCGACGGGGGAGAAAAAGTGCCTTCCTCTTCCCTCTCTTTTTCCTTCAAAAAAACCCCTCGAGAGTGTTCTTCAGGGCTGCAGACTGGTGTTGGGCTACCGCTGCTTTCCGCATTAGCATTCGAGTCCTCTTCAAACACTAGTGGTGTATATTCGAGCACGGGAATCACAGGCAGAGCCCTAGCTTCAGTTTTAACCCCGACTCTATCACGAACGCGCCGCCCTGGTGTGACGTAGCTCATGTCAACCCCAGAGTCCAGACTGGCGTCATTGCTTCCGACACAACTGCTGTTGCATCCTGCCCTCTGCAGGTCAATGTAGGAATGGCGAATGTGTGCATTGGAGCGGCCATCCAGTGACACGAACCAAGCTCTGGGGTGAGGGAGTGGCTTTCCTCCCCGGAGCTCCATCAAAGTCTTTTCGGCCAGAAGCTGATCTTCTCCGTTCATCTGCACCACATCCAGGCCAGCTTGGCTGAGCGAGTTGGGGATGGAGAGCTCAGCGGGAAGAGCAGCCGTCTGCAACGTCCATTCCTCAACTCCTCCACCTCGGTCGTCTCCCGTTCCTTGTGTCCCTCCTTTCTGCTCTCCTTTGCCCCACGGGTGCGGGACTTGGCCTTGGGGCTGATGGCACGCGCTAAGTTCCGCCTGAATGCTTTCCAGTTCACTCTGTTCATCCGACTGCAAGAGCAGCGCTTGGCCCGACAGAGGGTGCGTCCCTGGAAGTCGCATGTAGTGGGCAGGGATGACGAGGGTGGGACGAGCCTTGCGGTAGGTTTCTTCCCCATGGTTGACTTGCAATTCGGAGGTGCAGCAGAGCAGGGCTCCAGGTCGGGGAAGTGGGGCGGGACGCTCCAGATGGTCTACGGAGCGGGACAGCATGTAGTCGACTGGCCGCCGCTCGATTCCTTGCTCCCGCTCTGGGGATCCGACAGGACTTGTGGATGCGACTGAAACAGGAGAGAGACGGTTATCACGCAAGCTTGATTTACTCTCTGAAGACAGTCGTCCTGCAGAGGTGGTGTGATGCAACGGATGGGGGGAGGAGGACGAGATGGACATGTGGAGGGGGTGGATGGATGAAGTCGTAATGGACGTATAGCTCCGCCGGTACTCTCCACGTCCTGCCGGGGAATCATAACCCTGGGAAGGATTGTTTGAACAAGTCGATTTGAGGGGAAATATCTCTACTGAGTGTTTGTAGTGGTTGGATCCTCGGCTATGGAGCTCGCTGTGCGAAGCTGCAAGCTCATTGGTGGAGGAGTCGTAGGGGGTGGGTTTAAGCATAGGTGTGTGCATGTCCGGCTCTGCCCCATTGTGGTCTAGGTGAGTCTCACTGATGAGGTTCAGGTGGGACATGGAAGTAGCCTGGTCTCGTTTAGAGGCATCTAAAGTGGAGGATAGAGTGAACTTCCTGTGGGCAGGTCGCAAGCGGGTACACTTCCTCCTGAAAGCACAGAAACACGCTCTCATAAGCAATAGGAGATAACTAATTATGTAATATCTGTATGTTACTATATGTTATACTTTTAGCAGTAAATGCACACTGTTTTTAAGAGACTTTGTACTTCCTCTGACAAAAAAAAGACACACCTGCAATAGTAGAGCAGCAGGCAGAGCAGGAAGAGCAGTATCAGGGCCATGCCTCCTAGTATGGCCAGCAGGAAGACTGTGTGATAAGTGCTAATGTCCTTCGCCACCACTGGACCTACAACAAAAAATACATACTTGGTGTTCAGCATAGAGGAATTCATCCACCCTGTTCACTTCACACTATTCACATTTTCACTGTCCTCCTGACCTCCACTTTACAGCATCCATCGATAACACTTTTTCAACAGGAGAGATTTCATATAAACATCATTTTCATGTCGAACTAAAATCCCCCACATAATGACGTTATTCTCTCAGCTTGTGGATATGAATAGCACAGTGAATGTGCAAACAACTACAGAAGTCAATAACTCTGTCTGCCACAAAGCACTTGTATGTCTGTCCGTCAGGCTCCTCTCTCCATTAATGGCCAAATAAAAGGGTCAAAGAATGCAGTGTCATCTAAACAAAACAGAGAAATAGAAAAATGCCCAGAAATGGGTGAGTGTTACCTGTGTTTATAGGAGACATGGCTGCGACCCAATAGCCAAGCTGAGGGGCAATGTATGTGAGAGTTAACTGTTTCCCTTCTCTCTGGACGTATCCCAGACTGCTCTTCAACCAGGCCCCTGCACAGACACACAAAACACATACATACATTATTTAAAATATATCATGTTTCTATTAAAAATAAATTTTAAATACATTTGTACTTATTATTTTTAAAATAATTTCTTTTTATATAAACAAAAAATAAAATACTTTAAATATAATAAACAATTTTTTGTTACTCAACCTGTAAATGTACAGCAATATCACAACTAAAGTACAACAAAATACAATCATTTAATTAAATCACAAAGGGAATATAACATCAATCTTTAGGACATCTGCGGTCAGCAGGTGATCCGAGTCGAGCGTTGAGACCAGGCAGTGCAGATAACACTCAGAACATTCACACTGTATGGACATCCTATCAGCTTCCTCTATTGATTACTTACAGTGCATTCATTAGAGTTTCTACTGCATTATTCTGTCTGGATGCTTTGCCAATTGTTTACAGGGTCAGACAGGGATTAAAGCCATGCCAACACACACCACACAAACCACAGGAAGTGCTTCTATCAGGATCTGAATCTGGGTTGTCATGCATTCCCAATTAAGGTGAACATTTCAAATAGTATTTCAAAAAGTATTTCCATTTCCAAGAGTTTTAACTACATTTACCATGTGAAATGAATGCACATGTTGAATTTACCAAGCTGATACGTAAATGGTGCACATTTGAGGATGGGGTCATTTGTTGCCACTTGGTAGCAGTGTATGTAGATGGAATGATTATGGAGGACTAAGAAAATATTGAGAAAAGAAAAAATAACATAGGTAAGGAAGAACAATAAAATGCCTGTATAGTGTAGACAATCATAATGAGAAGGAATTCAGCATTTGTTGTTGTAAGGTTATAATATTTCTGCTTTTTCTCCATGTGCACCCGAGCTTCTATTGATCTGATATGTGCCAGATAAGCAATCACACTGCACTGTACTGAGTAAAATGCTGATACACACATATAGAAGAGAGAGGCTGAAGAATGGCTCAGCATTGTTTGCACACAATTATCTCCATCCACACGTGACTGTTTGTGCACAGGAATATCACTGGACATCTTCCCACACTCTTACAATACAGTCACATGCATAACTCTATAATATATTAATCTGCCAAGCACAGAAAGTTTTGTTTGAACTGCTTTGTGCTCAACATTACGTAAGGTGTTTTTACCAGTTGACATTTCACAATGTATTTACACTAATGAATTGCCTTTGATCCAGTATCCACTGCATTCAGTTAACCGCAAAACATCCAGAGTACAGCAGAAAACCACTATATAGCATTACATTTGCATACATTATTGTTTAAAAGCATGGGGTCAGTAAGATGATTAATGTTTTATTGATGTCTCATATATTATTTGATCAAATATTCAGTCAAACAGTAATCTTGTAAAATATTATTACAATTTTAAATAACTTTTCCATTTTAATATATTTTTAAAATGCAATTTATTTCTGTGATGGCAAAGCTGAATTTTCAGCAGCACACATACACACACATAGATACATTTATACATTTATTTGACACACACACACACACACACACACACACACACACACACACAAACAATTACATTGGGTTCAGAGACTCAGTGAGCACAAAATGTGTTATGTGAGCATTTAAAAGCAGCTAACAAACAAATATCAAACCAGGTGACTTTGTTTACCATGCTGCAGTGTCAAGAGACAATTTTTCATTGGAGTGCTCTTATTAAAAAAAGAAAAAAGAAAAAGGGAGGAACAGTGTAATTTCAATGCTGCATGATGCCAGGGGCTTTTCAGTCTAGTCTTTATCCACGTGTTACAGCGCACTGCAGACAACAAAGCAGCTTACATCTCTGTGCTCTAAGAGAGGAAATCGAGTTAGCGCCGGCCGCTGTTTTCCACCTCGTTCTCTGCTCTGTTTATGAGCGGCTGCTAGGAGACAACAGTGATAACAGAGCAGCCCAGGAGAAGTTATGAATTTTGAAAAGGGTTTCCCTTAGAACTTTATCCGACATTCTGCCTCTCCCCTGTCCTTCTGCACGATCTGATTTAGATTCAGATATATATTCATGCTCATTTTTACATTTAGAGAACCTTCTCCATCATCTAATGCTTGTTTAATCACTAATAATTTAATAACACTGTTAAATGTAATTTATTTTCAATAATGTTGTGATGCCTAAATTCACTTTTAGCATTAAACATGAATGCATTTTAGTTTTTAGACTTTTTTCAGACAAAATACTATAAATAATCTTAATTTTAATATCAGCTATTTACTGGCTATCAGCAACAATATGAAAATAATTATCAGCTTATAGGTTGGCTGAACAGACATTCAAAACACAACATATCAGAGCTTACAGAGTGGAAGAACTCATTGAAGATCCGGTATGCACATATTCTGATTGACCTCTGCTCGTCTTCCTGCCTCTCGCACAAAACACTGGATTCTTCCAGCCTGCTGCAGGAGTGTGAGCGAGCTGAACTGAGTCTCTTCTGCGGCAAAGCCTCCAGATTTGTTGAATGCATCATAAATCACACCAGCGGTCAAACAGTCAGCGTTACCCGCCGGAGGACTCTGAATGTGGCTTTAAACCTCAGCTTTAAAGCCACAGACATGTATATACAGGTTAAATGCCTAGTTTCATGATATTTTTACATGTGTCTAAACTCGAAAATGCACCAAATGTCCACTGAAATACATACTAAATGTGGATATGTTTAGGGATGTAGACTGGTATTGTATAAGATCACCTCAAATGACCCAAACAGTTTTTGCAAGACAAAGAAAGTATAAAAAAAAAAGAAGTTTTAAAGCGCTGTTTTTGAGAATACGGTGTCAATTTAGTCTGAAGTGAAGAAATGAAAAGATTGGGTCTGGGCTGCAATTACAGCAATGATTATCGTACCACTGGGAAATTATGGGATATTCAGAGTTCAGATTTACGAGGTTAAGACCTTTGTCTGTCAGATCATGGTGGGACAAATTCTGTATATGCCTACAGAGACAAAGTGCTCCAAACAATTAAAGCATCAAGAGACGACTGTTCCAGTATTACTTCACACTTAAGCCAAAAACAAGCCAGCAGATACACCAAATGAGCCTTCAAAAAAGCCAAAAAGCGACTCCAGATTATCAAGTATAAGGGAAATACAGTATCGCTGGTTATCCACAACTAATTCAAAGCAACCCGGATTATTAAGAAAGCAATACATTTATGATATCTGTTAAAATTCAAAGCACTTTGGCTGTGAATTACACCTCAGTGTGGGATTAGAAATGAAAGCCACAGAGTGAAAGCCCCTTGTGACTGGGATTTGATTTGGAAGAGATTTATTGTGTTTGTCTATTATTTGAATATTTGATTATGGGTATTTGCCTACTGAACAATTTCCCTTTTCATCATGGAAATCTGTAAATCTCATAAAAAATTAAAAAAAAAAATACAGAAAAGCAGCAACTTTACAGGATGTCTCTTTACTTAGTCACTTTTGTGGTGACCCTACTTTAAAAGCAAAGAAAATTGCACTTATTTTTTGTTTAAAGAATTTAGTCATGAAAAAAAGAAACAAAAAATGTTTGTGTGAGAGAGAGTTGGGAAATGGGTCCATCAAAATTCCTTCAGAAAGATTCAAAAACCATCCGATAACATTCCCACCCAGCTCAGGTTTGAACACTTCCTATGGACTTATTCGCCTCAGAAACCAGGAAGAAATCTAAAGGCTTTGAAGAGATCACAACCTCACATACAAACACAGAGTAAACTCGCCTCGCCCAGGAAACACCTTCAGCACCTCTGGTGTAACAATTCATTGCATAAACCTTTATTTGTGATTTGTTAGTAACAGTTCATGTGATTTACGTTCACAGAGGCTGTAAACAGGAATGCTTTAACATCTACAAAAAGATGAATGTGTGTTATAAACTCACCCAGTTTAGGGTCAAACCTCCAGGCAGGGATGTGATCATTCTCTTTCAAGCCACTGTTTGCAGGAAGAGGAACGCTCACAATGATTGGCTCACTGACATGAAGCTCCGCCCCATCGCTTCCCAAAAGATGAACACTGATAGCAGCTATAGGAGTCAACTCGAACTTTCGATCAACGCCTAACAGGGAAAGAGTATGCAAAAAAGATATAAACAGGGTGAGAAAAAAGACACAAATAAATAATATACTATAGACACTACCTGTAAGGTGATAAGATTTTTTATTGTTTTTGAAACAAGTCTCTCTTATGCTCACCAAGACTGCAGTTATTTGAATAAAAACAGTAAAAACAGTAACACTGTAAAATACTATTACAATCGTAAATAATCGTTTTAATGTATTTTAAAATGTAATTTATTCCTGTGATGGCAAAGCTGAATTTTCAGCATCATTTCTCCAGTCTTCATAGTCATATCATCCTTCAGAAATCATTCTAATATGCTTTGCTGCTTAGGAAAATTTTATATGATCTTCACTGTTGAAAACAGTTGTGCTGCTTAACATTTTTGTAGAAAGTGCAATACATTTTTTTTTTTTTTTAAAGAGCGTTCAAAAGATTTTTTTTTTAAATGGAAATCTTTTGTAACATTATCTTTACTGTTAATTTTGATCAATTTAATGCATCTTTGCTGAAAGAAGTTAATCATTTGGATCTATTCATTTCATTGTAATGTTAATACATTTCAGTGTTTGACTTTAAGGACATTTTTTTCCACTTCTGTACAGGAAACAATTTTAATACTTTGTTGGATCCACACTTGATGTTACTTGATGACCTATATTAAATACTGATAATGAGTCATCTAAAATAGTACCAGACAGACATAAAAAGCCATCCATTATAATCACGACCACAGCAAAAAATAATTTTCATTAATTTTAGACTGAACTCACGTTTGCAGCATAAATCATCATTATGGATGACAAAACTTGTTCTGTAATGGTTTAACAATTAATTATTCAGAGCTGAAGAACATTCTTTTAAAAAGCTGTTATTCTGAAAGCAGTACTGATCAATTCAGAGTAAAAATAACTTTTCAAGATTAAAATAAAAGTAGCACTCCCCATTTACACATTTTAATGCTAATTAAATATTTAACATATTTAAATATTTAATGCAAACTGACTATATCATTTTTTTGGTCAATATTCAATCAATAGCACATCATTTCATATGTTGATTTTCACTGGTACTGACCTCTAAAATTGGATGTAATGCCAACCCTAGTCTTCTTAGCTCTCTGATGTGTTACCTGTGTAGTTGGGATGAAGCCCCTGCAGGTAGGGGAAGTACTGCGTGTCTTGTGTTGAACTGCTCACTGTGAGGAAGGCGGTCAGGTTGGTGTAGGTTGCATTAGAAGGAAGACTCAATGCTCTTCTCTGGAACTGCACCCATGGCTGCAGCTTTGAACCTACAGATGTAAACACACACACACACACATACACAACAAAATAAGAATGCACAAATGAGCATACATTAGGTTAACGATCTGACATCCATGACATAATACATGCAGCTTTCATCTCTCTCTCCTTCTAAATGGAATGGATCAGTAGCTGATGGAGTGCTGGTATTGCAGTGCGTGTCACTTGGGATTGATGAGGTCATTATGTTTCCATTGTGGCATCTCTTACATACCATAGACATGAGACTAAGCTATAGCCCACATGGTCCTTAGTACCCCACTAAACTAACATAACTCCCAAAGCAAGACCCACAGTACTAGCGGTGCACAGTACACTACTGTTCAATACTTTGTGGTTCGTAAAACAATTTCTGGTTTAAAATAGCTGTCTTTTTAATATATTGTAAAATGTAATTTATTGCCGTGATGGAAAAGCTGAATCACAGGTGCTTAAGAAACATTTCTTATTATTATCCAGGTTTAAAACAGTTGTGCTGCTTAATATTTTTGTGGAAATGGTGACATTTTTTCCAGGAATCTTTGATGAATAGAAAGTTATAAAAGTTATAATAGTTATAATAGAAAAAAAAAGCATTTAGAAATAGAATCATGATCCATGTTTTAAGAAATGTAACATAATACGTTTTTACTGTCACAATGTAATGCATCCTTTCTGAATAAAATAGTTATTTCTTTAAAAAAAAAAAATTCAATTCAATTTAATAATTTAATAACAGCCTTAAATGAAATCTTTAGCAAATCTCAAAATGAATATCCATATTTCATTCTGTACATTATAATATTATGATTACTAAATTTACTTGTAGCATTTAAAACAATTAATTTCAGTGTTTAGTGCTTTTTTCATTTATTTAGACAAAATAAGGTAGAATTTATTATTATTATTATGTTTTTTTTTTTTATCAGCCATTAATCCATTATTGATCACCATGAAAAAATTATTGCTTTCTCTCTCTCACTTAGATTTTTTTTTTTTTTTTTTAGCTACACCTTTCTCTTCAGAAGAGCTTTTTATGCACATCTCACACACCTGATGATATATGAGAGGTGTTTTGTTTGAAAATGCTTTGGTGGACAGAGATGGGACCTCTGAGCGATAGGTGAAAGTGTGAGATAAACATCCCCAAGTGGAGGATCGCAATAGCAGATCTGTGGCCCGTGTGTGAGTGTTTCAGCCATGCGTCCGAGGCTCTGTATGTCTGTCAGTGTCCTCTGCTTTTGTTATAAGCGTGTGGTGATTGAGTGTTTTTAGGGGACAGGACTGGGGCGACGCTCTGAATGAGAGTGCAGTGTTAGTGTTCCCATGAGACCCATAAACATGCTTCTCTCTCAACATATCACACACACACACCGAGGGACAGGTTACCAAAAGAAAGAGGTTGCTAGGAGGAAGAGCAAAAGAAAACAGTGTAAGCTAGGAAGAAAAGAGCACATGTGGGTAAACAGGGAGACAAAAAAGGAGGAATGTGAAAGATTGGTTTGAAGTGAATTCTTCTCATTCTTGTTTTTGTGTGCGTGTACAGCCTGTCATTTCAGTTTGGTATCACACTCGCACAGAAAGCTTTAATTAGCATGAAGTCGCATGAGCCATGTGGACAACAGTACAGAATGATTCTCATTACACTTGCCACATGACACAGTTACCCAAACAATTCAATGGAAAAATTCATTATCTTCATCACTATTTGTCTTCTTTTCCAGTAAAAATGTCCAAATAACAACACAGATTTACTTAAGAAGCAAATCAGTATTGTCCAGCTCAGGAATCAGCTCAGATCTTGCAAAGAATATATGCTACCATTAAAAAACTATTTTGTGTTTTGCTCTATTTTACCAATCAAGTGTGGAAAATGATACATACATTTAATAAGGTTAGAGAATATGTGTATATATGTCTCTGGAAATAAATTTAAAGGGGGAAATATGGTCCCTTAATGGAAATGTTATCACTGGTTTAGGATCATTTTTCAGCTTTTATCCTAGATTCACAAATCCTGCAGTGTCCTTCTCTTTGATGTTATAGAAATTACTCCAGGTATTACTCCAGTATTCAACGTCGCATGATCCTTCAGAAATCTTTCTATTTATTTTGTCAATTCTTTCTAGTCACTTTGAATTAATATAATGAATCAGTGCTTAAAAAAGTATTACAAAAAGTCTTATTGACCCCAAATTTTTTTTTTAAAGGTAGGTTTTTTTTAACCCCATTAAAGTTTTTTTCTTGTATTATACATAAATCCCACTCAGTTTAGTTTAAACTCTTTATTATCTAACAAAGTTTGTTTTTTCCCTTCAAGACAAAACACTGATTATTGTTTATTTTATTTACATAGCACAATAAAGTGACAATATATGAATGATGCTAACACAGACACACACACACACACACACCTAGGGATTTTTCGGGCTGTTGACTTCAGACACACCCTCACCCTCTCCTTCACGTTTCTCCTCTATTACAGGTAGTTCATTAACACACTCTTTCATTCCCTAGTGAAGCGGTGTGTATGTGTGTCGTCATGTGTGAACAACAAAAGTGCATCACCATTAAAGGTTCATTACAGAGTTCAGCATATAAAATTATGAATACTTTTAACCCATGTTCTTCTAATCTAAAATAAAAAAGAAAACAAATAAATAAATATAAAACTATTAAACATTTAACTATTAAACACAAACTATTAAATATTAAACACATTTTTGTAACTATTTATTTTGCATCTATGAGGGAGCAACAAGTGTACAACAACCCATAACAATAAATAAATGAATGTAACTGAGTTAGGTTCACAATGTCAAGACTTACAGAACAAAAGGCAGCATAATAACCTGTTGAAACACACACACACGTAACTCTTACCTTGATATCCAGAGACAATCTGCACCACGTCATCATACACCATCAGAGTAGCAGCCCTCTCAGGAAGCAGATCCAGACTGAGAGATGAGAAGACTTGAAAACACACAGACACAAACAAACTGATAATTAGGAAGATGAGTCACAACCAGGGTTGCATGCTCAGAATCACATCCATAATATCCCAATATGTCTCCTCTGAAGATGCTTCACTTATTATTGCTATTAATCTGCACAGGGAGAAGGAGTATGATCTTCTGTTCACTCCACAAAGTGTTACTAAACAATCTCAGTGCCCTGAAACATCTGCGAGACTGTGCTGTGTTTAGGTATTTAGGCGCATTCTCTTGTGTCTGCAACTAGTTAGTAGGTTAATCTCATTAGCTGTAATGGAACATTCTATTTCTTTCTAACAGCTTTCTGCATTCCTGCTCCACTCTAGTTTTCATTTCCTGTCCTAGATCCTCTATAAATTGACCCAAAGGATGTGTCAGTCACCAGGAGTTACAGTAGAAGTAATCCATCCCATTAACACAATCATCAAAGCAAAGAAACAAGACTTTAAGACACAGTGAAAAAAAGTAAGACAAACATCCATGTTTTTTACTATTTAAACAACAACAACAAAAAAATGTAAAAAAAAAACCCCACTAAAAACAATTGTTTTAAATGCTACTAGGTAGGTTTAAATGCTGCTTTAATAAGGCTACTAGGCTGAATTCAGGCATTGCAACATTTAAAGTACTTCATGAAAAATGCATACTGATTTTGAGATTGAGACATGTCACTTTGAGTGTTAGATGACAGGAAAGGTAATCTCAATATAAAACAGAGCTAATGAGCATGTAGAATTAATTATCCAATATGAGGTCATTACCGGGAAGCCTGTTTGGCCGCCATGGAATGGAGTTGGGTACGTAGCCACGCTTGGTTGCTGTCACTACAAGAAGGTCGCCAAGGCGATAAGGGAACCTGATGTAGGCATTGCCATCGGCACCAGAGATATCCGAGGCAACAGGAGTGTGGTTAGTGAAGATCTCCACGGTGACACCAGCAAGAGGCTGATGAGTGCTAGCGTCACTCAGGTGAACCTTCAGAGCCACTTCTGTAGAAACAAACAATAATGTCAGTATGACAGAGTCACATTCTATACACTATGCACTTAAACCATGTACTCGACTGTCTAGTGTATGAGATTTATAAGGTTATTTTGTCATCCAACATTGGAGTCTTTTAGCCCTTCCCCCTCATGATTTACCACTCTAAAGACAGAACAAATTGTGAAGCAATGAATAATTTAAATGAATTAAAAACCTTTAGTTTAGGCTAACAATTTACTGAGGTTACGCTTTATGCAAGACAAAGAAGCAATTAGTGCACATATGAGCCAGGCAGAAACGACCATCAAGAACAGCCAATAAAAATGAGTAATTGCATTACGTGTGACCCTCTTTAATTATATAAAGTGCACCATAATGTTGACGTTGAAAAATGTTCTTCAGGTTGCCTTGGTGTTTACATAAATATCCTCAAAGAGCACTTAAGGAAAAGAACCCATCAACACACAGAGATAACCCCCCTCCACATCCTTTGCATCGGCCAATGGAAACAACTGCTGAAAACAATGGGCTGCTTTTCCTTCCTCTAGGAACCTTTGGCTGCTTTAGGAAGCCACTGCAGAAACACACTTCCTTTTCATGTAGTGATACATTCCTCTGACCTGCTCCACATGAACCAATCAAAGAGAAGAAAAAGTTCTTGGGTAGACATAGACAAATGAAAGTGAATGCTGCTATAGTGGGATTCTAAATTCTATTACGCTGCCTGTTTTGCACAAAAACATGTTTGTTTGCTTTTACATTGTAAAAGATGTGCTTGAAATTCAAAGTCTGACTAGGGAAAACAACATATAAAGTTCATTTTCTGCAATAATCCCCCCCCCCCCAAAAAAACTCAAACAATGAGGAAAACTAAAGCAAAAACAACAACAACAAAATAAAAAAACCACACACCAGACAGACCGAAAACAAATTGCAAACATTACCATACTTGAATTGCCAAATGATGACACTTATATAACACATATTTACATAAATGTACTAATTTCAGTGTCAAAAGATTTATAAAGACCTTTAGGAGCCATTTATTAATGAATTTTAATACAATCCACACAATCTTACACTTGCTAGAGTTAGTGTAAAAACACAGCCTTACCTACACGTGTGCTTTTGAAATCCGCCAGAAAGCCAAAGGAAAACAGTCCAAAACACTGACGCACATGCACACGCACAAGTTTAAATGCTGCTAACATCACGTCACTTCCCTCCCCAGTGATTCATCAGTGAAAGGCTGACAGCTGTGTGTACAGCCAGGCACTGACCCCACCTAATGAGCACAAACCGTATGCAAACCCTGAGAACCAACAGAGCTCGGATTAATACATGCTAAATAAAGGATCAGGTATAGTCAGCCGCTCATTATAACAATGTCTGACAAGGCAATCACGTATCGTATCAACCTGAAGGTGTGCATTTTGCGATAACGAAAAGCTGATTACATGTTATCCTACTTATTACATGGCTACTGACCAATCAAGTAAACAAAGATATGTGAAATACTGATTCGAGTAACTGTCTTCTGTAAGACAAAAGAACATGGAGTGATATAGCTGATGATTAAACTATAAGCATATAAGCGTACGTTGTCAGGAACCCCAGTCAAATACATAGCTTAGCGGTCATTAATACATTTTTTTGATGTAAATTACTGTAATTAAAACATCAAAACATGTATAATTGACTGTGGTACTCATATAGGCTACCTTTGTACTAAAAATGTATCACAATTAAAAAAAAAAAAACTGCATAATCAAAGTTTTTTTCAACATTGATATGATCAGAATGATTTCTGGAGGATCGTGTGACACTGAAGACTAAAGTAATGGCTTCTGAAAAGTTTTTGCAGTTTTTACTGTATTTTTGATCAAATTTATGTTGCCTTAGTGAACATAAGAGAAAAGTCGGTCAGGTTTGTATCATTTTTTTCTGAACATGCTTATTTCACGTTCACAGGCAGCCATTTTTGCCCTTTCAGCCCAATGAAAGCACAGCCGCAGCAGTTCACTCACAGAGGACATGTGTGTCAGAGAGAGGGAGGATATTGATCTCTCAGTGGAGAGAGATTCACAGAGGGGTGAGGAGGTTACAGAACGATCCCTGCAGCACTGACAGATTTGGAAGGACATACAACCACAGACCAATCAGGACGCTAGTCATACAGAATACTTTGCAAAATGCATGCATAACACGAGAGCCTTGCACCAATTAAAAAGCCACCACAGACAAAGTGCTTTATTTATATATAACACTGATCCAAGTTGGTGCAAAGAATAAAAACAATCTGAAAAGCAGTTAATTTGTTCACAAATGTGCATTGTTTTAAATTTCTGATTGAGTTTCTACTAAGCAATAAGCAGAATAATGACAATTTCACTTGGTTATCTTTAGAGCTCAGCTGAATTTGTGTGAGATAATTAGACATGGTGTTATAGTGCCTTGTAAGCCTTTCAGAAACCAGTTTCCTTAGGAGAAGCCTTCAAACACAAAACACAGCATGTTTAGTCAGTGACTGACTGGACAGAAGGCAGCTGCTTTGGGTTTCGCCAACAGGTACTTAAATGTGCATTTGTCTTTGTTTCACATGTTTTTATGGTCACTACGGTGGTTCTGTCAAGCATAATTCATTCATACTGCAAACAAAAGTGTCTGATACTTTCTAACATGATAAATGTGTAGAATTCAGCTGGTCGTGTGATCTCAATATCATTCCGTGTGCGTTTATCACCATGTTTGTGAACAGTACTATTGATTCCTTTAGCTTTGAAACTTAACTTCTATGGAGGAAAATACTTAGTACACTTATTTCAATAAACAATTTTACTTATAAAAATGATAAATAAAAAGCACGTACAATAAACAGCCACCTGTGGTCTTTTTTTCAAAGCACAGGTGCAGGCAGTGTCATCGCAGCACTCTTCGCTGTGTTTACTGTAAGCAGCTTTTGAAATGTTATCCGGCAATCTGAAGGGAACGCAGTCATCCAATACTAGGTAAATATTTGACTTGAAAAATAGCACCGCGATGAATAGTAAGAATTTTCCTTTGCCTCAAGCTCTACTGGGAATTGCTGAGCCACACAGAGACAATAAAGCCATCCGACGTCTTCACTCATCCTACACACTTTACTCTCTCTCCATCTTTTCACGCAGAGTAAGCTCCATAACAGATGCTCTAATACCCATATAACAATAATAATATCTTCTCCTGTTCCTGAACCTTTCACTTCTAATGCTCCTTTTGTAACATTCTTTCCCAAACAAGTACACACACGCATGTGTGTTTTTTTATCTTAATGAGGACATATTGCAGACTTATATTGTTTTTATATAAAGCTAATTATACTACAAATTAGGCCTATGCATTATATATAATTTTACACTTTCTTACAATTATAAATATGAATATAAGTTCTAAATATTTAGTAACAGCCACAGATAATATATTAGAATTTTGCTATACATTTCAACAAGGTAGAAACATATATATAAATTATATAAATTTAATAATAAGAAGAAGAACATATATTAATGTCCCAGTATATAACATATATATTGGGCTATATCTAGTTAAAATCTGGGGAAGTGCAAGAGTCAATGCATTCTGGAGAAAAAAAAAAAAAAAAAATCAATGTCTCAAAAAGGAAATTTCAGGACTGAAGGATCAGATCAATGATCGAATAAAAGACCAGCTGTTTTAACTTAAACAAGCAAACCAAAGCACAATTATATGAATAAATTGCGAGAGGGTCCCATCATCATGAAGTTTGATTTAGGAAGTGTGATTCAGATGCCGCATGAGAATTCTGCATAAGATAATTCCAGCGAGTAAAACAAAGACAGCTTGTGTGCATGTGAAAAGGTTTTTAGTCTCAGGAAACCTCCAGTTAACTTTTAACCTACCAGGATCAATCTTATTTGTCAGTGTTTTCCAATGGGTTATTCATTGTTTCACTGCAGGACTGTCCGAAGCTCAGCTTCTTTCTATCCGCTCTCTCTGGGAATTCCCCTCTCCCTCCTCCACTCCAAATGATACACACATGCTATGAACTGCTGACTCCCTCTCTGAATCTATGATTTCACTGCTTCACTGCATGTGCAGTCAGCTCTTATGCATTGTTCATACTGACAGCAGCTGGTTGGCAGGTCACAATCTGAAAATTGCATCATAAATGTGACCCTGGACAACAAAACCAGTCTTAAGTGTCAATTTATCAAAATTGAGATTTATACATCATCTGAAAGCTGAATAAATGAGCTTTCCATTGATGTATGGTTTGTTAGGATAGGACAATATTTGGCTGAGATACAACTATTTGAAAATCTGGAATCTGAGGGTGCAAAAAATCTAAATATTGAGAAAATCTCCTTTAAAGTTGTCCAAATGAAGTTCTTAGCAATGCATATTACTAATCAAAAATCAAGTTTTGATATATTCATGGTAGGAAATTTACAAAATATCTTCATGGAACATGATCTTTACTTAATATCCTAATGATTTTTGGCATAAAAGAAAAATCAATAATTTTGACCCATACAGTGTATTTTTGGCTATTGCTACAAATATACCCCAGCGACTTAAGACTGGTTTTGTGGTCCAGGGTCACAAATGAGATGTACAGTAAATGTTCAAGCAACTATACATGGGAGTGCTGTCCGGTCAACTTTTAGCCTGAAATTGCTCAGGGCAAGATATTGTTAAATAAAGTCATTATTTTTGTTTTCTTAACTTTTTGTAGAAAAAAAAAAAAAAAAAAGCTTTCTCGTAGCTTCATAACATTGTGGTTGAACCACTGATGTCACATGGACTAGTTTAACAATGTCCTTACTATCTTTCAGGGCCTTGAACGTGTCAGTTGCGTTGCTGTCTATGCAGGGTCAGAAAGCTCTCAGATTTCATCAAAAATATCTCAATTTATGTTCTGAAGATGAACAAAGGTTTTGCGGGTTGGAATGACATGAGGGTGAGAAATTAATGACAAAATTTTCATTGTTCATTTTTTTAACTATCCCTGTCAGTAGTCAGTAAATAACAACTTAATCTTTGGTTTGCTCCTCAAGCTACTGCATGAAATGAAATTTATGATTCTTTAAACACTTCAAGCAAACTTTATGCAATAATTCCAAATTGCATTTTGACATTCAGATTCTACTTGTGTATTCTCTCCCTGAAAAAGATCTCCCTGGCAAAAGTCATATGATATGAACCCAGTGGTACCATTCCCCATTGTCTGCAGACTTAAAGCATAAGCTCATAGGTCTAATCCAATAGGCTTTACTACTGTTATATTTCTGTGTCAAGGATCTCCTGAAGGAACAGAACATAATAAACTCGGCCAACATAACATAGAACAAAAGTCTACAGGATATGCATAGAACAAAAGTCTACAGGATATGCATGCATGTCACTACAGTCGTGAATAATAAGGGATGATATGGCTTTTCTGGCCATGATAAGTATGGATGTGTTTATGTAAGAGTGTACGTGCATACACACCATTCAGGATGCTGCATTGCAGTGGAGGACAGAAAGAGGCAGAGGCAAAGAGAGGGAATGTAGGCATAACTCCTACTCTAATAGTCTAAATAAGGAAGTTTAGCTTAATATATTTTCTTTTCATTTTAACAATTCATATTACAATCTAAATAAAAACAAATTAACCATGACTTTAATTTACTCAACATAAAAATATTAGTGTAGAGCCATAAACCATGACTAGACATCACAAAGACAATTAATACCAAACCCACGTCTATATGCCATAGACGCTAGGCGTCATTAACCCCAAGAGTAGAGTCATGTGAGCAGTAATGAAGAGAGTAATCAGTCAATACGCTGTATTCTAAACCTTAAAGGGGTCATATGACATTGCTAAAAAGAACATTATTTTGTGTATTTGGTGTAATGCAATGCGTTTATGCAGTTTAAGGTTCAAGAAACACATTATTTTCCACATACTGTACATTACTGTTGCTCCTCTATGCTCCGCCTTTCTGAAACGCGTCGATTTTTACAAAGCTCATCGTTCTGAGAAGCGAGGCATGCTCCGATTGGCCAGCTATCCAGTGCATTGTGATTGGCCGAATACCTCAAGCGTGAGACGGAAATGTTATGCCCCTTACCGTATTGTGATGCCGTGTCCTGGCGCGACAACACAAAAACAATAAAACCCATTACAAACGAGGCATTTGTTGCATCCAGTGGAGACATAATTACTGATTATAATGACTTATACTAGACTATAAGACTATATCTTTTTGCATCGTGCCGCGTAAACATTACCATGTCTGCATTTGTGATCGGAGAAACATCAAACAACAAGCACTACTCTACACAGCTCATAACTCACGTTTGAATCGTCAGTGGCAAATTCTTTAAGTAAGAAAACGTACTTACACGCTGTGAGTCAGAATCGCCAGACTGTCCTTGCAAAGTTGGAATTGCCCCACTTTATAGAAACGGCAGGCTACTCCCAGGTTCAGGAAATAGTCCTCTGTAAAATGCGCTGCACACACTCTAATATTTGGGATGAACTGTTCTGGAACAGTGTTCTAAATACAACTTAACCACTGATTTCTAGTTGTGTCCTCCTTTGGAAGCCCAAACAAAGTACTTTCGCTTTCACAACGAAACACAGCGTCTCCAGGACATGGCGCCGGCGGCAGCAACAATACTACAGCGAGAATAATAGTTCCGCCTTTCATTGCGTATACGTTTGGGTGGTGTTTTGCAAATCTTCCCACACCGTGACGTAGACATGTGGGGGCGTGTTTGAATGAGCCGTTTTAGGGGGGCGTGGCAGAGTCTTAACTTTTATAAAGAATATCTCTTTGGTTTTGAGACTTTAGTCTTTGCAACTTCAGGGATCTTATCTATGCATGAACAGCTTGTAACACTCCAAAGAGAAAGGAAAACTTGAAATTGCATCATATGACCCTTTCAAGAACGCCTCAGGAAACCATATTATTGATTAATCTGAAAAAACAAAAAAACAAAAAACAGTACTGTCAAGGTTATACAGGGTTAAAGTGTGCAAGAGCTGGTTTATGTGGGTGTGTGGGAGAAACACAGAGAAAGTGAGACAGTCAAGAAGGATATTTCAAACCTCTTTCAATTTCTTGTATATTATTTCTCAAAACAGAGATGTGAAATTATGTATTCCAAAAACAACACTGCATTTATTTAGCACACATAAGTGCCGAACCGAAAGATCTGTACTGAAAATTTCTGGTACAAATACATGCACATCCATAATAGAAATATTAACTTTGCATGGACAGAGCATTGAAACCTATGATGTTGAATACTATGAGTGTTTTATGTTGATAAAAATGATTAAAATAAGCAAGTTTAAACAAAATAAGAAGCAAAACAGTTTAAAACGATAACACTACTCACTTAAAAAAAATGATTATATACAGTATTCAATATATTTGCCAGTATATTCTCAAATGATGAAACGCTATCTACAAAAGGCTGTGGAAAGCTCTCATTCAAAACTATATACTGGGGGTTGAGTGCAAAAGCATAATTATAACGTATGTTTAAATAGAGTTATCTTATGGAAACCTTTCACACCAAATTCAACCAAACTCTCATTTGGTAACTTTATAGGCCACAATTTGGCCAGGCTAACAGGTACCTACTGCCTTTTCAAAATTATAGTGCTAGAAACAGTCAACAACAGTAATTCTGACAATAATATTGCGAAAAAAACATAACATTTGAAAGAAAGTCAAATAACCAAACCCTAACCACGATCCTCAGAGAGAGTCTTATTTCAAAACATTTTAGTTCTACAAGACCATCAGCAATTCTTTAGCACTAGTAAGTAATCAAAACTGTGGGCTCAGTACTTGTATGACAAAGTCATTCATCTAAGCAATAAAACTCATTTTCAACCTTTTTACAAGAGTAACTAACAATTTCCTCTGTCACAACAAAGACAGCTTGATTATCTAGAGCTTATGAACATGGCTTCTCCATTGGGAAATTTGTTTCCCATTACAGGGACCATCCCACTAAAGAACAACTTGTTCCATATTGGCAAAGAACATTATTTAAATATGTAATGTAACGTAATGTAAAAATGTAATGTAACTCTTCCTGAATGCTTTTTAATGATTATTTCACATGTCTAAAAGCAAAACTTTCCAATGCATTTCATTTTTAGTTTTACACATTCTAAAACATAAAACAAGCTTGTCTTTCCGTTTTGTGGAAAATGGCTTATCCAGATGTGCAGCAGACTGGCTGTCTCTCTCTCTCTCTCTCCCTCTATAAAAGGAGACACGCAGGCCATGTGTGTGTGAATGAGACCGAGTTCCACGCTCATTCAGTACATCCAGGCTCTGCTTAAAGTTAAAAGTCTGCTGTTGTCTGGAGGATTATCATGTTTCACAGGCACAAAAACAGACGATTCAGCCCATAAAATTCTAATCAGATCTAAAAGTATTTCCTTCAGAGGATTTTTTCTTCTTCTACCTTTCCTTAAAACACCTTCACAGCTAAAACAATGCTATTAAAACTGTTATATACCCAAACTTATGTCAACAGTGGACAAGAAAGTTTGCTTTGAGGGCTGTTTAATGACTTACTAAGGTGTTACCAATCAAGCATAACCCTATACATCAGTAAAACATCACAACTTTCTAAAATAAAGACATACGATGGTTCAGAAAACAGGCCTGGTGCTATTAACACAGTCACACTTAAATCAAGCCGCTATACTTTTTAGTCTTTGTATTTATGACAGATTTGAGATGTAAAACTCTCCAAGCCTCTTTAAGGTTCAGATTAACAAGGCACATTTAGAGTGATATAAGAGTCCACTATCTCTGTTTGGAAGATAATGCTTGTGAGTGAAGAGAATGGGTTGCCTGACTGGCTTGCCCTTGGGAGACAGTCTGGTTTTGGTAATCAGAGATGAGAAACTGTCTGAGTGATCAGTGAAAACATGACCACATAAAAAATTAAGCACAACAGGGGTCTCCCATGTGCTTAAAATGCTTTGAAATGCTAGCTGGCAATCAAACAAACAGACACATCCTTCCATTTCTGCACTGTAACAAGCAATAGCCAAAATCCAGAGACTATACCACAGAAAACTGATAATTAACGAATGGGAAACACCAGACTTATTCTCTTTATCTGCATTTATGAGTCTCTCAAGCTCTAAAACATAGCTGGTTTCCTAAGACCCATTGTTCTATGCCCCTGTGCATTATATCAGGAAACTATTAAGGAGTCCATTTAGTCTCTGTTTTTGGGTGCGTGTGCGACAACAAGCAACTGCATACAGTAAATATCTGACTGTTGGCATAAGCAACATGAGGCATATGGGCAATATGGAGGTCATTACAATAACAAAAAATGTTGTTTGCAGTATGTACTTGTTATTTGTATAAGCAGCGAGTTTAATATTATCTGAGTGAACGCTTTAAGCTTCACTGCAAAGCAAACTCATTTCCAGCTATGCAGTTTGTTTTCAATTAAAGCTCTTATCCTGGACTCTTTCCTTCGCTAGACGCATTGCATCGTGTTAAACAATGTCATGCATAACCTCAGCAAGGCATACTGACTAGCTTTGGGTGGTAACATAAAGATGCTTGTATAAATTATATATCAAATCATGGGGTCTGTAAGATTTTCAATTAATCTCCTATGCTCACCAAGGCTGCATTTATTTGATCAAAAATACAGTAAAAAAAACCCTGTAATATTGTGAAATATTATTACAATTTAAAAACAGTTTTCTTTTTGAACATATTTTAAAGTGTAATTTATTCCTGTGATGGCAAAGCTGAATTTTCAGCATCATTACTCCAGTCTTCAGTGTCACATGATCCTTCAGAAATCATTTTAATATACTTTTTGGTGTTCAAGAAACATTTCTTAGTACCAATGTTGAAAACAGTTGCGTGGCTTAACATTTTTGTAGAAACTGTGATTTTTATTTTCTCCGGGAAACTTTGTTGAATAGTAAGTTCAAAAGAACCTACAGCATAGGCCAGTTTATTACATATCTGCTAAATAGAAGCATTTATATAAAAAAAAACAACTCTTACTAACTTCAAACTTTTGAACAGTAGTGTGAATATGCACTATATAATGCACTACTACAGTATATGTGACCACGGACCACAAAACCAGTCTTAAGGGTCAATTTTCGAAATTGAGATTTATACATCACCTGAAAGCTGAATAAATAAGCTTTCCATTGATGTGTGGTTAGTTAGGATAGGACAATATTTGGCTGAGATACAACTATTTGAAAATCTGGAATCTGAGGGTGCAAAAAAAAAAAAAAAAAATTGAGAAAATCGCCTTTAAAGTTGTCCAAATGAAGTTCTTAGCAATGCATATTACTAATCAAATTAAGTTCTGATATATTTACAGCAGGAAATTTACAAAATATCTTCATGGAACATGATCTTTACTTAATGTCCTAATGATTTTTGGCATAAAAGAAAAATCAATAATTTTGACCCATATTTTTGGCTATTGCTACAAATATGCCCCAGCGACTTAAGACTGGTTTTGTGGTCCAGGGTCACATATTACTGATGTCTGTCAGTAAAATAAAATAAATAAAATAAAATATGAAGTCAAATAATATATAAAGTTCCAAAACTCCAAATGACTCTAAACTTGTTTATAAAGATAGATCATTCCCTTTCTTTCAAAATAAGAACCTGTTAAATGGCTGCAACAAATAAATAAAGATTAGCCTATAAAAGCAAAGACTTGCATATGAAAAGCAAATAAAGATTACATTAAATTTGGTTTTATTAGAAAAACCAGGCAGAGATCACTCTTCAAATCATCTGAGATTTACAATATTACGCAGATATTATTATTAACAACAATCATCTGACAAAGGTATAACTTATTTAAACATTTCACTTGAGTATAAAAATAGCACATTTATAGTAACTAAATCCAAAGCTTTGCATAAACTAAATTTCAAGTGAAGTGAGGAAAAAAAAAAAAAAAAAATACAGCCTATAAGATTTAAAGCTGCATGGCAAAACTCACTCCAGGCCTGACTATACAGTGTCAAGGCCTCACACACAGCATTCCCTTTTCTGATCCCAGAGATGAGGAAGTGGCACAGCCCGGACAAAAGGCAGGAAAGCCCTATTTTGCATACTCAAAGCATACAATGTGCCAGTCTACTGTCCTAAAGAAGAGAGAGCAGCAGACCCATCTGTGCTGCCGCTGCTCATCAGCAGGAGACGGAGGGGGAGGACACTCCATCAGGAGAGAGGAGGGGGTTTAAGGGGATTCCTCACATTATAAGCTCAGACAGGGAGGATTTCATCAAACTGGCAGTCTACGAGCTGCTAAATCAATCTGCTGTCAAGAGGTGAGCTTTGCCAACCATATCATTTAAGCAGGTTTTTACACCCGTGCTTCACCTAAAAGTATTCAACGCGATATCGGGATTACGTAAATGTCAAATGTGAGATATGAAAACGACTTTTCAATTTCCCTCCTCGCCGGCACATTGACATCTTAATGCACAGACACTTAATATTGCATTACATTATACATTAGCGAGATCATTTAGACTAAAACAGTCAGAAATAGTCAGAAGCCTGAAATAATCTCATAATAAAACCATCACGGCATAAATAAACAAGATCCATTAAGACTTCAGAAAGACCTTAGAAATGAACAAGATGATGGGTGAAATCTATATAAGCCTCTCTATAAAAATATAAAGGACTTAGAGAAAAAAAGGAAAACAATTTTGAGTTAAGAAAGTATATGTCTAATAACAAATGTTAATTGGGTGCTAAATTACAGAAATGTTATCATCTAGAGCAGCTAGATCTCCTGTTCAATTTGATACATTATATAAACGATATACATGTAAAAAAAAAAGAAAGAAAAAAAAAGAAATCATGACTGACCAGAGGAGAGTAGCTCTTTATTACATGCACATATATTATTAGAACAAAAAATATGATAATAATAGTGGGGCCGGTTGTAACAGCAGCACTTCTTTGTATTTATATTTAACATTAATTTTTACAGTTTATAAAAACGTTGTAGATATCTCAACTTCTGTAAGTTGTATCAGATAAATATGGGAATGTTCAATCAAAGTTGGAAACAAACGAAAGTGTAACACTCCTTGGTCTGACTCACAGAAATTGACATACGCGCCTCTCGGTTCATGTGCGTTGGAAGCTGCAGTGATGCTTGTTGCAACGACAGGCATCACAAAAATGAGATCCGATTTCAAACAGATGGCTTGAGTTACAAAACACCAGATCAATCGAACTACGAACATTTAACAAAGTCTACATTGTTAATTACGTCAATATTACATTGAAAACTATTTAATTGATAAGGCATGTCTTCGCGTTATGGCCGTTACACACTTTGCGTTATTATATGCTAAGGTTGCTAACAGTTAGCACAGGGAATGCCATCCAGAAAGTCAAAGCAAAGCCTCCAAATCTCTATCAAGATCTTTATAAACCTACACAGGAGTGATGTATTCGAGGGTATAAACGGCGTGTCTCGTACCTTTGGCATCGCTGTTCTCCTGCAGCGTTTTAGCGGTCGCCGTCAATAAATCGCATCCCAGCAGGCAGAGCACAATCACGGCAGACCTGCTGCTGCTGTCCGCGCCTCGCATTATTGCTGCTCACGGTTACAAGGATTTTGCTCAACAATGCGGCTTTTCTATGCGGCGGCGGGAGTATCTAGAGACTCGTAGCAGCTGAGGTTCCCTGCCATAACTTGGTGTTTTAGCAAATCTGCTCATGTCATTGAACACCGATGGGCGACTAGAAAAACCCTCCGCTCAGCATCTCCGTGTTGCCGCTGTTTTCCCCCAACTCGACTCGAAACAACGACAGAAAGCGAGTCAACTCCACCAGTTTAACCATTTCAGTGCCAGTAACAGATGGCGCTGGTCTGTCCTACAGAAAGAAGGATTAGACCGCCATCTCCTGTCCAGTATTTTTTATTACCTCACAACAATGGCTGTCAACCTTTTTGATTTGAAGGCCTCCCATATAAGGCATATCCTCTGCTGTAATTATGACAAAGCTTGTTTTACAAACTTTCCATTCCCGGAAAATGGGTGTGAGGATATATTAACCAACCACAAAACATTTTTTAAATAGCTCATGTTTTCAAAAGAAATTTCAAAAACCGCAATAACTAAATATATATTTAAACATACTTTATTTTATTAATTAAAAAAAATTATCTTAAAATTAATTCATTTTTATATTATTCTGTATATATTTGGTAAATGCAACATGTAAAATACATCTGATATATATACATACATTTTTATTTATATTTTCTAAATATAATATTGAGTAAACATTACAATTGTCATGATTTTTTGCAGAATAGATATAATTTTTAAAAATTTTTTAATTATACATATAACGAATTTTATATATATATATATATATATAGCCTGCGGTACTGGGATAGGCTCCAGCATCCCCATGACCCTACAGAGGACGTGTTTTGGAGAATGCATGGATGGACTTTAATTCGTAATAGTAGTATTGAATCCTTTATCACCAATCAGTATCCCAATATTTTCAAGTAACTATTTCATTGTTACATCTTTTTGCTTTTGAATTCAATGGGGATTTGTGGTGCAGATATCAGCTGTTGACTTATGACTAGTATCTTTTCAAATCATTGCTGTTAGTAATTGTTCCTTTTACTATGACATCAAGTGTATGGTCTCTGTTTCTGTTTTCATCGGATATTATTGCCACTTCTTTTATAACTATTCTAGTACTATAACTATTTCTCTCATCTCGCTAACAAGCAACCACGAGAGACAAGGTGCATTCAAAAATGATAAAAGATTTATCATGGTGAACTTTATAGTAATGACACACTTTATTTGTATAAAATGTACCAATTTTTCCAATGTAAACCAAATTAACTTTTGAAAACTGAATATAAGTCTTTCTTGAATTTACTTAAAAAAAAAAAAAAACCTGCAAAAAACTTCAAGAACACTGAATCAAAGTTCAAGAAGATAAACCACCAGTCAATTTGCACTGTTTTTCTATTACCTTACCAATCTTCAGAAGGACATCATGCCAAACCTACAAAAACTTTTAAACAGACTTTCTCTCTCTTTTAATTAGAGAGCTTGACCACAGGCAGAATCCTCAGAGGAGAGACACTGCACAGACTGCAGAAGAACGGAAAGACCTTCTCCGTGTAACTGGTTGTGAATGTGTGATAGAGTGTTTTGCTGAGAGGATCTGAGAATGAAAGCCGTCCATCATCTAAATTGAGTTTCACTCTCACTCGCTTTGGTTTCTCACACCCAAGGAAAGGGATGCATGACTCCTGAGGAGCCTTCAAACTGAGCGTGTCACTGTCATAGCCGATGCACCAGACCTCGCTGGGCAAGCTTTTGGTTCCTTTTCTCTTGACAGACTCTGTAGTGACTCCCAGCATCCAGAAAGTGCTGTCTCCCACATCCACATCCCAAATGTGTGTCCCTGAAGAATAGCCCACAGAGCCGAGGACACAGGGACACCTATCAAACCTCTCCGGGTTATCAGGAAGCTGCACACCATCTACGTCTTCCTCCTCTTGCTCATCTCGGTCCCTCAAACATGTCAGATCTTCAGAGAGTATAAGTTGAGGGTTAGCAGTGTTTGGGTCGAGCACCACAGGAGCTGAAAACAGAGAATATTACTAAGACGTTGCATTCTATGCTTAGAAACAAATATTTTAATAAAATTGCATAAATACTGATTTGTGAAAATAATGATTAAGATCCACACATATTCAATGTGTAAAGAAAAAAGGTCATTCTTTTTTATGATTACGCCACATGACAAACCATTAAATCGAAACGTTTCCTTAAAATTATATAAACATTTTTCAAAATCATGAAACCAACATGAATACTAAGAGTACATTTCTATAGGAACTTGATGTTTTTAAACTCGATTTTTAAGACTTTTCCTTTTGTTTATTAACTGCTTATCAGCTTCACTAAAGAAAAGCTTTATATTGTGCATGAAATTTTCACAAGTCAACTCACTGTAACTGATAGACTGTCTTATTTTCGACCACACTGTGAACTTCAAATTGCCCAGGTATTGTGCAGTATCAATAAGCCCTCCTTGAACTGTTTCTGGTTCTTGGTTCATGTTCTGGGCTCTGGAAGTACATTCAGAGCAATTCAGCACTGTTGCTTAACGTCAATACTGAGGGGAAAAAAAAGAGGAAAGGGAGTAAACTTGCTCACCTCTCCAATATGTCCTTGAAGCTCTATTGAAAATGTAGGAAATATGAAAAATTAATAAAGACTGAAGAGCATAGCCTAAATCATTTAGTTTTTTTTTTGTAGAAAAAAATGACCAATTATATAATTGGAATATGTGGATTCTTTTCATGCTTTTACTATTTATTACAGGTTGTTGTCTTGCTGTACCTTTTAAAGTTACATAGAATTAAAGAAAGAAAGAAAGAAAAGACAACCATTGTAGAAGAAAGAATAAAAGGCTAACCTGAAGAAACTGGACATCCCCACTATCAAATTTAGCTCTCAGTTCTCTGATAGTTCTTGACAGGGATAATATTTCTTCAGTCATCTTCTCAATTTTGTCTTTCATGAGCTGTATTTTCTGGGTCTTTTCCTCGTTCAGTGCCACAAGCATGGCTTTTTCTTCATCATACAGAAGCTGGTGAAGATGTTTAAAGTCCTTCTTGATGACATTCTCTGTGTGCCAGACCTGGTGCTAAACACCAAACACACATAAAAATATAATTATATAATGTAATACAGCTGTTACATAAGCTCATTCTCAGGAATAATAAAAAAAATAATGACTCATAAATCAAACTCATCCTCCTCACACATATGTGCTCAGCCTGGTGATTGCATTCAAATTTGTCACGTTGTATAATCTTCATTTTTCTAGTCAAAAGATCAAGCTCACCGCTAAAAACTCTCTAAAATGAAGAAAACATGAGTGAGTTAGAATATTAAATATGCCAAAACTGATTAAGGTCAGTAAACATCACCAGTCCGTACCTTCCGTTCCACAGCGATCTCACTAACAGGACGGCACGCGTGATTTCTGTGTTGGTGTGACTCTCTGCAAACCACACACATGAGCTCTTCATCATGCAGACAGAACAGACTCAGTCTCTCCCGGTGAACCTCGCACAGCTCTTCTGAAGGGCCCCGGTAATTCAGGAAAGCGAGACTCAAGTTTTTCAGAGCCAAGTTTACCGGAGGGTTCTTGTTGGATCTTTTTCGGCACAGCGGACATTCTCTTGAACCTTTGGTCGTCCAGTACTGCTGGATACAGCCTCTACACACACTGTGGCCACACTCAAGCAACACGGGATCACTGAAAATGTCACAGCAAACAGGACACGCAAAATCCTCTTCAGAAAAGGGACGTTTGGACGCCATTTCTTCCTGTTCAATCACTCACCCACTGGCTAGATCAAAGCGCTTGCGCCAGCAAACACAGCTGATTCGTTATAAATTCACAAAAATCCCCTACAATTTGGAACTAACTTTCGCTTTCTTCTCAAGTGTGACTAATTTCAGATGGACTGTACACTTTCATTTTAAATTTTAATGATATTCGCTTTGAGAGTTTGACGTGTCAGTCATTTGACTTTATAGTGACATAAGCTCTAAGACAAACACTAATTCATTTTTATCAAACGTGAAATAAAGAAATACAGTTATATAAATAAAAAGAGATTTTTGAAATAAAATGTATGCAAGTTAGGTAATTTTTTGGCCTTAATCGTTTCATGCGTGTACGCGGAACAGCTCTCGAAACTGCGAGATTGGCATAACGTTCTGTAGTCTCTCGTTTACGGCGACCAAAGAGTAATATATATTAAAAAATTCAGGGGGGATTGTGTGGTCTCTTTGGGGGCAGGGGGTCCAGCTACTTTTACACAATGATTACAAAAAGGTTTAGCCTTATTAGGCTACAAAAATTAGCCTTATTAAACTATAATTTTTAAGCGATTTTCCATTCTGGGGCCTGAAATGGAAGAATTTTGGTCAGTACTGATAACTAGAATGTACATTTCCTGAAGAAAATGTGAGTGGTGCTTGCAGTGGCAAAACTCGCCCCTCGGTTGCTAGGATGTTTCTAGGCTATGGTAGGGTGTTCTGGGTGGTTACTATCGTGTTTCTAAACGGTTGGTAGTTGTCACATCATTACTATGTAGTTTTATAGAGTTCTTAGTATGTTCTTAGCCTGGTTTAACACTTAGCTAATCGCTATTAGCATGTGTAACATGCATGAGGGAAGTCCTGTTAGCGATCACCAGTCAAAAGAGCAAAACCTGCATGTTTCTATGACACTTATATCCAAAGATATCCCTTTTGATCTGTTTTAAGTGGAGGTCTATGGGGTGGTTGCTAGGGTGTGGCTATGAAGATCATAGGTCATTACTTATTGGTTACTTTAAAGATGAGTCAAATGAGAAAACACCTATTCCTTCATTACAAATAGAAGTAGGAGAAATGCGATTAAAAT
>JAFVLL020033885.1:0-39993 GCA_021397915.2 Tor tambroides | reverse complement strand
TGACAAATATGCAAAAAACAAAACAAAACAAAAAACAGGAAGGGGGAAAAAAAAAATTTACACCACTATATGTGTGTGTGTGTGTGTGTGTGTATATATAATATATATATATATATATATATATATGATCATTAAACGTGTGATTCATATTAAGTGTCATATTGTACTGACAAAATGTTTCCAAACTTGAATGTTGTCGCTGTACTAAGGCCAAAAATTACATGTACAATTAGTACAACATTTACTTTGTATTTAATATCTAATGTTTTGTTAGATGTATAAACATTTAAACTATTTCTTTAAATTCCTTACTGTTTAAAACAGCTGCAACTAGAAATAAAGATGAATTTCATCTTAAAAATCATTAGGAAACCATAATATCATATAATAAATATAATATCATATTTGGTAAATATTAAAAAATAGTGTTAAAGGGATAGTTCACCATAAAAAGAATGTTACCCCATGAATTACTCACCCTCAAGCCATCCTAAAGTGTAAATGGAGTACTGTTTATGATGGATGGATGCACTTTATTTTGCTTCAAAATCTTGACCACTATTCACTGCCATTATAAAGCTTGGAAGAGCCAGGACATTTTTAATAGAACTCCGATTGTGTTCATCTGAAAGAAGAAAGTCATATACACCCAGGATGGCTTGATGGTGAGTAAATCACGGGGTAATTTTCATTTTTGGGTGAACTATCCCTTTAATTAACATCTTACATGAACACATTAACTTTGACAACCCTAAAAAAAAAAAAAAAAAAAAATTCAAATTTTCTGTGACCCACTTGCAGGCCACTGGACCCCATTTGGAAAAAAGCCTCTAATAATGTTATAATTTTGACTTCTACTCTTTTATGTCTGACTCAAATCTTCTGATGAATTTCAGGTTAAGGCAGTGTGTAGCCAATAGTTCCACCCCTATCATTTTTTTTATTTATTTTTTATTTTACCCATCCTATATCATCCATAGTCAATATTTACCAATATTACAATGACTGTTTTGAAGGATTTGCTTGTAGATACTATTAGCTGAATGCACATGTAGGATGTGAATGTTAAATGTTTTAGTGAGAACTTTGTGTTGAAGTTCCAGTTTTAGATTCACATGTAGTTGAGTTCTCAGAGTTCAGTCAAACTGCTAGTTGTTTCAGTTACTTGACACAAGTTTCACTGGGACAAAATACTCCTGATCTAGACAGACACTCAGTTTTGGCTGTGAGCTGACAGACAGATGGTGAAGCAGAGCAGGGAGTTTTTTAGGTGAATGTATTTGAGCAAGCTGGGTCTGGTGGTTCACTATTTGATCTGCTGTTATATTATAGTTATATGCTTAATTCAGATTGTTCACGGTTACTTTAAAGCTATATTTGATCTATTTTGTCATGATTTTGTCTGCTAGCCTCAGTTTGAGTGTGATGAATATTTTGCCTCATAAATAAGTAAATGAAGAGAAATGCTGAATTTATAAATCCCACTTACAAGCTTATGAGGCGCATTATGAAAATGACGTATATTGATATTGCCCAGAGTGAGCCTCGGGAAATTAAAACTTAACCTTGTATTGCTTGTATTTGAACAATCTTTGTATTCCTGCATTTTTGTGTCTTTTACAGCTTTAAGAACTTTTATGGTTATATTGTTTTAAGCCTATCAGGGAGATTCTTTGTCTTTTCATTGTTTAAGTATTTCTGGGCAGTTTCAACAAATCAAGCAACAGATGAAGAAAGAAGCTTTAGTCTTAAAGGATCTAAAGCCTCTTTATAGCAACCTGTGTATGTTGCTTTAAGAGAGCAACCATACATTCACGTTTTTATTTTTTTCTTTTCATTCATTTTTAATCATTTATCATTTGATGATTTTATTATTCCGTTTAATTATTTATAATATATATTCTTAATTCATTCATCAGTCATTTTATATGATTATATTTTGTATTATTTCTCTTTACTGTTTAATCTGTGTCGTTTAACCTGTTTTTTTTGCAAACAGGTTAAAGATAAGAAAAGGTCTTTGTTTATGGATTTTAATGTCACTGGACGTTGTTGTGAAGCAGTAATTTTTTCCATTGATATTGCTTGTGGTAATAACATTGGTTGGACTGAGCATTGAAATGAATGCAGATTATTCTGTATCATTTTACCATCACTTCATCTCCTTTTTTCTGCTCCCCCTTGCTTCCTGTGCCTGTTGAGAGGAGACTGTTAATACAGCTTTGGGTAGTGAAACACTGATTTTGGGCATTGGACAAAACCTACTATTAACATGTTATTTCTGACAGGATCTGGCATCTGGGGTTGGATCCAGTATTCCTGATGCAGAGACTCGATCTCAGATCTGTCAATCTGTAGCCATTTCCTGCCTGTGCTCTTTTCCTTGTGTCAATAAGATTTAGTATTTCAGTGTTGCAAAACACTCCTTTTTGAAATGCGTACAGGATTTAATGCAATTATTGATCAGCTTTCGTTTTTGATTTAATAAAGTGATTCTCCTGGTTATGTGATTTTGGATTCTCTTATTTACTGTCTGAATAGTTATAGCCTAGTTGGAAGTTCCAGATCACCATGTAATCAGTCTGCTCCTTTAACCTAGAGTGTGCCACAATCTGATGCACACAGGTCCTGACCCATCAGATCCATTAACACCGACTGATTACACACCACTGTCACGTGATGCTGCTTTTTGTCATGACAGGATTATGGCTGGATTGGATTACTGTTATATCCAAGGTTTCATTAACTAGCACACTGTGTCCAGAAAACCTGGCCTTGTTTACAACAGATCAATGCAAGATTTATACATGGCAAAGACAGCTGACCTGATATACTGTGTATATTTCTTTGATGTTATATATTAAATAACAAAATCAGTGCAACAGAACTGCAAGATGTAAACTGACAATTATGCGAAAAAATGTAAGCATTACAAGATATAAACTCAGAATTCTGAGGGGAAAAATCAGGATTATGAAATAAACTCAGAATTGCGAGAAAAAGTCTGAATTCTGTGCTTATATCTGGCAATTCTGACCCTTTTTTCTTTTTTTTTTTTGAGAACTGCGAGTTCATATATTGCAATTCCATTTATATCCCGTGATTCTGACTTTAGGGACTGTTAAAAATCTTGTCCGAAAAGTGAGATACAAAATGTCATTTAATTGAAGAATTTGAATAAATCTTTTTAGTGAACAGATTCAAAGATTCGACTCACTATAGGATAAATTAAAAGTCCCACCACTAATGATCACACATTTGTGTGAATAAAGGAGAAGTAAATTATGTGTGAAAAACAAGGCTATTGGAACTCGAACAGCAGAGCACAGCGCTAGCAAAGGTCATGGGTTCGATTCCCAGGGAATGCATCAATTAAAAAATGCGTACTTAGAATGCAATGTTGAAGTCAAAGAGTCTGTCAAATGCAGGCTGTATCAAGAATACTGAACTTAGCTGAACCTTTGCCAACCAATTGTCCAGAGAAAAATAATTTAATTGAGCCCGTGCGTAACGGGCACTCAGTCGTAACGAGATCGTGTGAAGGCACGTGCTGGCTTTCCTTGTGGCTTTAGAGACAGAGATCATTCACCTGTCCTCACTATGAATTAGGTTCACGAACAGCACAAAGTACTACTATCTTACCCTTTGCTACGGTAGTAAATGCACAAAAAGTGGGGGTATTTGACATGACTTCACGCCAAAAATCCAGAAGTATGGCACAGAGCCACTGTCAACAGGGAAGTGTTAGATTTTATTACTGCATCCTAATCCATTTAGCCTCCTAATTCCTCCCAACCGTGGTTTTGAGATGCCTGATGGATGCATGATGGCTTAATCCCTCCTCAGAAGAGGTTACGCTTTGCCCTCCTGCGTTACTCGCAGCGTCTCGCCCATGGAGGAGCTACTGATACCCGCAGATGCCGAGGAGGCGCCGCCCGAGCCTGCCGTCTTCTTCTCTCCGGCGGGACCTGTTAAAACCCCGCTGGAGAGAATGAAGGACTTCATGGCAAGCACGTTCTCGGTCGGTGTCAGAGAGTATGTGAAGGACTACATCAGGCAAAACGGGTTGCTGACGCTCTCGGTTCTAGCCGTGATCACAGGATGCGTCCTGGGCTTCATGCTGAGGGGTCTGGAGCTCTCCACACAGGTAAGACTTATTAAACTGGGATTTTAGAGAAATAAATGACTCTGGACATGTCAATGAAAATGCACAGAAGGAAGAAATTGAGCAAACACATGCAAGTTTCAATTATTGGAATGTTGTTAGTTATGCATCTTCATGGGTGCACCTGAATGCATCTTTTTTCCATTTTTTATTATAGTTTTTTGAATCACAAGGGAACAGAAAAACGTGCAACTCATACTATGTGCAACTCATACTGTGTGAAAAGAAAATGTCACTTCTCAGTTTTCATTCAATTTTTACTATTATAACTTCAAAGATAAAAACTATTGTTGGTTTGTGTTGTGATGAAATGAGGCATGTAGGTTTGAATGTTAGGAAGTGCTTAAGGACATCTGTGCTCAGTGATCTAATCCCAGACAGACAACACTTGAGCCGAGACAAATTCAGGTTGACGTGAGAGATGGTCTCACCACGTGTGTCGCCTGACCCTGCTGAACAACAAATGGCAACAGTTGGGATCCCAACCAGTTACATTAGTCGCAAGCATCAGTACTATTACATATACTTTAATAGAATCATAATTTTAATAACATACACTTTTAAGAACAAATATTAAATTCTGGCATGAGGAGAAGTGTGCTCTATATATTAGGGATTCACTGATGTATCGGCCAATAATCGGTTTCGGTTGATTAAGCGTTATCTAGTAAAGCATTAACGCAATCTCACTTAAAAAAAAGCGCAGGTTCTGTTTGACCCTATGAATCACTCGAACCTCACGCCAGGTTTACTGCAGTTTTTACCCTTCACCAAAGATTATTTGTTCACCTCCCATCCAGAAATCGCAAATAAGTTGGTGCATTGTTACTTCTGATAAGAAACAAACAAAGTCTAAAGCTAAGTTCAAACAATAAATGCTGTTTTGGCGCTGTTAAATGTGGTGTGACAGATTGCTGTAGCTTCTTCCAGTTATAGCCTGAAATAAACATGAATGAACTTCAGAAGGTGTTGAAAAAGCAGTACAACTTGCGGAAATGTATCATCTCTTGTGTAATCATTCGATCAGTGTTTCCACAAAACAGGTTTTGATAAATGTCACTTAACATTGCATTTACCTTGCAAGTGTTATCCAGTGCTCACAGTTGGTTATTAGATATAAAAACACTAGTGAGGTGCTTATGTTAAAACCTTATGTGCAGTTGAGTTGTATATATTGAGTGTGATTATTATATCTGAAAATTAGTAGCAGTTGAATAGAATAGTTTGGGCTCTGATGTCAGTTTGTTAATTTTAACCAATTATATTAATGTATCAAATGAAAAGGTTTTTTTTTTTTTTTGTTCCTTAAGAAAAACAAACTATCCGTATTGGCATCAGAATTCTGAATAATCGGGTCGGTACTTCATGATGCCATAGAAGAACCTTTTTTTGTCTAAATGGTTCCATAAAGACACTTTTAAACATCTGAAGAACCTTTCTCTTTCACAAAAGGTTCTTTGTGGTGAAAGATGGTTCTTCAGATTATATAAAGGTAAGAAAGAGATGGTTCTTTAAAGAACCTTTGACTGAATGGTTCATTGCGGAACCAAAAATGGTTCTTCTATGGCATCGCTGTGAAGAACCTTTTAAGCACCTTTATTTTTAAGAGTGTATTGGAAGAGAAATTACTTGGTGGATGTATGTGTGTGTGTGTGTGTGTGTGTGAGAGAGAGAGAGAGAGACACACACAGACACACAGTAAATACCGTAAAATTGTGAAATGTTATTACAGTTTAAAATCCTTCAGAAATCATTCTAATATGCTGATTTGCTGCTCAAGAAACATTTCTTCTTGTTATTAACATGTGGTAGAAAGATGACATTTTAGCCTGTGTTACCATATTCTAAACATTAGCTCTTTTGTTGTTGTTGTTGATGTTTTTACTACACTACGTGAAATTTTGAAATTGTGTAAAATTGCTTATCATCTGAAAAGCTCTTTGTGTGTGTTTGTTTGTTTTTTTTTGTAACCAGGCAAAAATCTATTTCTCCTTCCCTGGTGAGCTGCTCATGAGGATACTTAAAATGTTGATTCTTCCCCTAATCACCTCCAGGTGGAGATTTAACTCATTCTCATCTTCATATTTTATACATAAAAAAAAAAACAAAAAAAAAAAACAAAAAACTTTATCCCACATAAAGAGTGTGTGAAGATCTCAACTCTTACTGTCTGTCTGTAGTTTAATGTCTGGACTGTCGTCTATGGAGTCGAAGGCCTGCTGCAGGATGGGGGTGCTGACGGTCACTTACTACCTTTGGACCACGTTCATCGCAGTAGTGGTTGGCATTGTACTCGTTCTCATCATCAAACCTGGCTATGGGGCACACTTGGAGAACAGTAGACTAGGAGGGGGACAAGTCATTACGTCTGCAGATGCCCTGCTGGATCTGGTCAGGTATGACAGTCCAAAAGAAATTGTAGTAACAACACCCTTGTAGTTCCTGAACTAACATTCATATCATTCATATTCATTACATAGCATAGGGACCAGAGCATTTAGGCTTCAAAAATTACACAAAAAAAAAACCCACAAACATGATTTGTGCATAGTATATATGCATTCTGAAGCCATTTGATGGCTTTGTGTGAGGAACCCAATCAAATTCACCCTAGCTTTCCTTAGCTTGTTCATGATTTGTGACTGTGAATTGTTCCTTGAGTTAGATCTTTTCAATTAATCAGTTGAGCCGGTTCATAAAATCAGTCTTAATGAACTTCAACAGTATGTTTTTCACACAAGCTACTGTATTTCTTCAGAAGAATGTATTATAATATGAGTTTGTGGTACGCAAAACAAAAATCGCATGGACCGGTTTTAAGGTGTTTTTACACAGATGAAAAACAGCTGAACGGCATGAGGTTGAGCAAATGATTCTAGCATTTTAATTTTTAGGTGAACTTCCTCTTTAATATCAGCTTTTTTATTACTAAAAACAATAAGCTTTTCAGGTAAATTTCTCTTCATTTTGGTAGACATTAAATGAGTCTCATGGACACTGTAACTGCCATTCATAGGAAGAGTTGCCCATGTCTGGGGATTTTAGGCCATCCCATCCAGTGCAATCCTATTAAAGCAGTGATTAAGGTATTTTTAGCAATCTGCACAAAGCGCCAAGTAAGAAGTGCAGGACCCTGCCACTCCCCTCTGCCCATAAACACAGCGAGTCTTGTGCAGCTATACTTACTAACCTCAAGTGTTCAAGTCTGCAGGGTGTCATATAAAGTATGAATGTGATTCATAAAGACACAATTAATGAATAGGCATCATATGCTTTAAATATGGCCACTTATACTTCATTTCCATCCTCAGGAACATGATCCCCTCCAATCTCATTGAAGCCACATTTCAGCAGGTGAGTAAACAGACACCTTAAGATAACAGCTGTTAAGTGAGCTTAAAACTGTAATGTGTTTGTACTACGAAGATGAAGAATACCAGTCTCGTTCAAGGCAAGTCAGTTCACTTGGCAGCCATATTTGGAATGTTCAATTCTGCTGCTGATTTGAAGTAGGCCTATATGTTATTTAAATGTGAGTTTGGCAAGCAGTTTTTGAAATTTCTGTGTTGCCTCATTCAAGTAGGTATTGTATTGTATGCTCAAAATAGCTAACGGGAGGCAATCGAATAAATGTTGTTTCTTATTCCGAAATAGCGCTAAAAAGCAAGGTTGGTCCAGCCAATGCACATGTGCGGTCCTAAGCGTGCGTCTCAGGACACTGACGGTTTCTATGGAACCGGCAGCAACAGTGATGCTATTTTACCATCACATTGACAATTGACTCTTTTATTTAGAAGGTGGGACTTATTCCACCATATAGAGTGCATTAGTGCCCACCCACTTTTTTTTTTAGCAGCATTGGTTTTTCCCATGGAGCAATGCAAATGACATAATTTTAAAAAGATGAATAAATATAAATCTACCTATCAATCTATTCTATCTATTTATCTACACAGTGGACTCAATTCTGTCATTTGTGGTGCTTCATGGGAGTGGGTGGGGCTAAAGAACACTTTTGGTGGGCTTTGCTCCCTGCAATTCTCTGATTGGTGGAATTTTCTGTACAGCATCATGAGTAAAGTATTTTTTTTTTTACCACAAATTCTGCTATTAAATATAATTATTTTAAAAATAAGTTAATGTGAATGGATGAAGGCATATGTAATCGATTAGTAACCTCAGAGCTTACAACAGGTCTGTCCTTAAACAATTTCTCTAGAGTTTTTACTTTCAGAACCCCACTGATGCAACTCTATTGCACTGCACTTTCTCTCATTCATTTGGGTAAACTATTTTGTGTATAAATATATGCATCCTCTGATGATACCTTTGTGGACTTTCACCTGGTGGATGATAAAATGCATTAGATTTGCACCGATCAGGATATCATAGAGATTTGGGGCTTTATGGACTCTTGGGCCAGTAAACAATTACCTAGCATCCTCATAACAATGTACTAAAACACATTGAAATTCCCTTCATAACCACCTAGAATACTTACAACATTGTTATTAACAAGGTTTGTACAAGCAAAGAAAACGTAAAACCTAGTTCTATATTTTGTTGTTTCAGTATAAGACGGACATTATTCCAATCGTAAAAACACCAGTGAACACAGGACGCCCAAATTTTGTCTACCTGATGCCTGATGAAGACAATCCAAAGGGTCGGACGGTGCAGTTGGAACTAACGCCACCTCCAGACATCGAGTACATGACCTGTCCAGGAAGCAGTCAACAGATGAACGTACTCGGCATTGTTATTTTCTCAGCCACGATGGGTAAAACATCTGCCTTCACCTAATGAAGCTATAATGTGGAACGATCATGATCAAATGTGGAACTATAATGAAGGGCTTTTCATTCAGGTCTCTTACTTGGTAAAATGGGCGAACGAGGAGCTCCTCTGGTGAACGTTTGCCAGTGCATCAATGAGTGTGTGATGAAGATTATTAATGCGGCCGTATGGTAAGAGAGAAAGCACTCATTCATACTCAGACATCTGGCAATCAAAACAATCATTCAGTTTAGAGTTTTTAAAGGAGCAGTTCCATACAAAGACTGTTTGTTGTTGAAATTAAGATCAGGAAGTTGTTTTTACACAACACTTGGCCAGGATTGGCCATTGAGAAGCTTGAGGCCCCAGATACCATTAGCTGAGGATCTGAGTGAAAGTTTCCAGCATGCAGCTGGCACGTGCATAAAAGGTGTGTTAAAGCCACGCTGTCACTTTGGATCCAATTATGGATCACTTGCGCTTAAGAGCTGTCACACTTCTTCATGATGCTGGCTAGTGAGGGGCTAACAACACTGTCACACACTTCACAAAATATTTAGGCCTAAATTTAAGATTTATCCAATTTGAATTGCATACAAATTTGGATTACACAGTTTAACTAATCAGCTAATGGGAAGTCGTGGCCTAATGGATAGAGAGTTGGACTTGTAACCTGAAGGTCGTGGGTTTGAGGCTCAGGTCCGGCAGGGATTGTAAGTGGGCAGGGTGAATAACCAGCACTCTCTCCACCCTCAATACCACAACTGTGGTGAGACCCTTGAGCAAGGCACTGAACCCCCAACTGCTCCCTGGGTACCACAGCATTGGCTGCCCACTGCTCTGGGTGTATGTTCACTACTGTGTGCATGCACTTGGATGGGTTAAATGCAGAAGACAAATTCCAAGTATGGGTCACGATACTTGGCCACACACCACTTCCCTTTCCCCCTTCAATGAAACGGGTATGATTTCTGCACTCAAAAAATCATGGTGTAACTAATTGCATCTATTTATGATCATATTTTCAAAACGCATTTATTCAAATTGCTTAGATTAGAATCAGCATAAATCTGCTCATTGCTCACAATTTAAATTATTCCGTTAAAAAGTATGAACATGGTTAAAATATGGCTAGCTGTGGAACAAGCAATATACAGCTGTATGAGAAATGTATTGCTGATAAATATTTATACATGGTTATTGTGTATTTAAAATACATTTATTAGTACTATTACAGAAATCTTAACTGTTTCACGCATATTTAGGCATATTTATTTAGGCACACAATTTCTATATTTGACTCCAAATCATTGACTGAAATCAAAATGGACCCCATTTACTCCCTTAATACATATACTTTCTTAATTTGAACAATTCATCACTGCATGTTATTCAAAGAAAAAAATGTTTTGTAATAAAAACTATATTGTAATAATAATAATAATAATAAATCAGTTTTAATAAATAACTTTTTTTTCAATTCTCAGGGGACAAAAAGTACCCTCCTGCATTTTTTTGCATTGAATCACATTAAATAAGTAAAATGGGTTGAGTTTTCATGTTGAGTTTAATAGTTAGTCATACTTTATCCAAAAAGGTAAATTCTGTCATTTACTTACTCTTACGTCATCTCAAATCTGTTTGACTTTAGTAAATTATGGCAATGTGGCAAATAATGACAGGACAGCTATTTTTCATGTTGACTGTTGAAGATAAAGTCATCACATTTTGAGAATCATATGAGTAATTCCTACCAGCTTCTCTGTATTTTCAACAGGTATTTTCCTTTTGGGATCATCTTCCTTGTGGCAGGCAAAATCCTGGACATGAGTGATCCCTCCACACTTGGGAAGAAGCTGGGCTGGTACGGGATGACGGTTATGGCAGGCCTGTTTGTGCATGGCCTGATCTTGCTTCCATTCTTCTATTTCATTCTGACACGGAAAAATCCTTTCATATACATCAGAGGGCTTCTGCAAGCCATGGTCATTGCTCTTGCCACATCCTCCAGGTATGAAGAACTAGGAGCTTATGAAATCAGTTTTATTTTTTCTCCAATTCCGTGTTATTTTTCCCCCCCCCAAATTTGATTTTTTAATTTTTAATTTTCTGGATTCTTTTTTTTTTTTAGTTTAATTTTTCTATACTCTGTTTTAATGGTTATATTATTATTTTTTAATCCAAAAGCATGTCTAATTAATAGAAATCATGAAACGTACACAATTTAACAGCAATTTATTAAAAGTTTAACAAAAATTACATTTTAAGGCCCTATGAAATGTTTTTTTTTTCTTCTCAAATTCGGTTTTATTTTTACCAAACTGTTTTCCATTACATTTCTGGATTCAATTTGAATGGTTTCATTAAATTTTAATAATCAAAAGTATCTTCAATTAATCGATTTTATGAAAAAATATTAATGTATTATTATTTTTTTCCAGAAATACTAGTGAATTCTGGTAAAAAAAAAAAATTCTGGTAAATATTCCTTAAAAAAATAATGCTTTGATGATAATTTTATGAGTAGTAGTAGTACTATCATTACATTAAGTCATTTCTGTCACAGTTTCTTAAAGTTCACCCCAACTTTTATTTTGACGGGTTGCTGTGAAGACCTTTAAGTTTCTGTTTGTAGTGATATGACGGTAGTTTTTCTCAAATGAAATTTGAGAAATTTGAAAAATAAAATTATGTTCATGTCTTCATGTACTCATATATTGAGAAGGCAGAGGCTGAAAACACCATGAGTGTCATGCATGCTTCAGTATGTGTGTAGTAAATGAAACCGCGCTTTTGCGCCATTCATTCACACGGAGACACGCAGAACATGCAGGATTCATATTTAAATAGTCTTTTTGTGACTTAATATTCACAGACACTACTCCATATCACGTTTTGATTTGATTTATTCATCTAAAATTTAGCAAATTCCGTGACATTCCGTGTTATTCAGTAAAATCCATTTTTACGACTGGATTCTGTGATTCGGTCTGCATTTTCCGCATTGTGGAAATCATAGGGCCCTAGATGAACTCCAAAAAAAAAAAAAAATGTGTAAGTTGCTTGTCCAAACTTCATTAAATCAAGTAGAAACATGCGTTGACCTCATGACCTTGTAAACGTGAGATATTCTCTCTTTTTCACAGTTCAGCAACGTTGCCCATTACAATGAAATGTTTGCTGGAGAACTGCCGAGTGGACAGACAGATTGCCCGGTTTGTGCTGCCAGTGGGAGCCACCATTAACATGGATGGAACGGCGCTGTATGAAGCAGTCGCTGCTATTTTCATTGCCCAGGTCAATGAGTACGAACTGGATTTTGGACAGTTGGTCACCATTAGGTACTTGCAGACAGGCAAAAATGTAGTATAAATATAGTCTTATTAGTCTTAGTTTAATGACTGATATATCGAGACTTTTATTTTGACAGTGCTGAGAACACTAGCGCCTGTGTGTACAGCCGTCTTCATTAGTTTCTGTTTAACAGTTTTGACTAATCAATTATTACAAAGAACTTTTAAAACAATGTTAGTAAATGGCATACAAAAAGTATTATAGCATTAGCTTTTCTTTTAATAGTAACAGAAGACAAATGTTATAATACTTTCTCATCTATAGGCAGCATTCAGCAGATGCGCATTTCATTTAAACAAGTCTTTGAATATCTAATAAACGTTTAATTTCACAAACCTTTGTGAAATTCAGTTTTAGAGACCCTCTGAAGTGTGAATTTGTAGACTGCATAAAAACATGTGTAACGGTCTGTCACTGAGTGCACTGTTGGTTACAGAATACTTCCTTTATATTTATATTTTTAACAATTTATTTGTGAAAAATACTATAACAATTACAGAATCAAGAAGTTACCATCTAAACAAATCTCTTTATTTTACAGATTTTTTAATCTTTTTTTCATATTCAATAATCCTTAAATATTATGTAAAATAAATTTCAGCAAATGTTATGCATGCAATTTTAACTATTTTTAAAAGAAATAATCTGATATCATAATAGATACTGGATCAGCTCATCTAGCATGATCAGTTCTACCAGGAATCAATAAAAATCATAATAATCTTACTGTTCTGGTTTCCTCCAGCATAACAGCGACCGCTGCCAGCATAGGTGCGGCTGGAATTCCTCAGGCAGGCCTTGTAACCATGGTGATAGTGCTGACATCCGTCGGATTGCCAGCGGATGACATCACGCTGATTGTGGCCATTGATTGGATCTTGTAAGTTGAGATAACTCCCATTTTTATCTGCTGGAAAAGAAAAAAAAAAAAAGCACAGTTCTTTATAGCTGTAATCAGCTGTAATCAATGGATCATCTAAATTAATAAATAGTAAATGTTAACAAGAGTAAATACTAAAACAATGCATGAGGGATATAGTGATAACAGAATAAAGAATAAAGTTTTCTACTCCTTCTGGTTTAAAGAGATCGCTTTCGAACCATGATCAATGTACTAGGAGACGCTCTGGCAGCTGGAATCATTGCTCACTTGTGTCGAAAAGACTTCCCACCTGACAGAGCGGTAAGCTAACATCTGTTTTCTGTTTATAGTATTTGGGGTAATGACATGACACTCTTTTTTTCTCTTCTGTATCTATGAATTTATTTAAAAATACATTCAAATCAAAGTTCATACATATAACCTTTCTGTAGCTTAAACAGTAGAGCACTGTGCTCGCTTCTTGAATCAAACTTATGCAGTATTTTGACAAAATTCTTTGTGGGAAAACGATTTGAACAAAACTGCTTCACTGCTTATATATGACCCTGGAGTCTTAAGTCACACTTCATATTTAAATACCATCAATGCTATATGACCACCTTCTTTTTGTCAGGCGAAAGCAAATGGAGCTGCACAGGACAGCCAGGCGGCTCAAAACATGGAGAACGTGCCTTTAACTGAAGTACCGCTGCTGGCCGGGAAAGACTGTATATTCGAGGTGGTTGGGGACACGGTTTTTGAACGACCCACAGTCTACTACAATATATGTCAGGTCTGAGTCACCAGACGATTGCCTTACATCCACGAACCTCCTTTCTACCGCTGTGCCATAAACAAGTACTGAACGAACACTTTCTCTGGTCCTTCTGACTAATATTGGCTGTTTTGTACAGCTGAATACGTTTAGGCAGCGTTCCTTTCCCTATTCAAGGGAAATTCTTCTATTTACAAGGACAGGCCAAAAAAAAAAATTTTTCTCCCTCTGCTTTTGTTGCTGGAGTACATGCTGGCATGCATTCAGGAATTTTGTCATTCAGGTTCAGGCTGATCTTACGGTCAAAACATGATCCAGATCTGCAGTGACATCATTCAACAACTTCCTAAAGGTAATGGGGAAGGAAACTGAGCGATGTTTTAAAATGCACAGTCAAAAGCCAGTTACGCGCAACAACACGGGTGACTGATTTGTAAATATTTCTTGTTTTTTTTTTACATCTGCATTATTGAATTTTTGTGTAATGAACTTGCAACGTTTGTAATAAAAATGAAAAACAAAAAAAAAATGGCTGTAATGTGTTTGTGCAGTGATGTTATGAGAAATGCCTTGCACGTGAGGACAGATGGTTAACATCGGATTTGGTTTCGGGGGAAAACAAGCAGAGCTTACGCCTGATTAGATAGAGCTGCTTGCTTCAGGTTTAAGAGCTCAGGATGATCAGCCCAAAGAACATTAATGACAAATTAGCCATTCGGAGGTTATGACCATCGAACTCATTCAGCGGGGAGAAAACAGACACATGACCATGTTCTAAAGCACAGCTGACCCAATTATTACAGCCTTTAGGCCTAATTGCATTCAACTTGCAACATTCAACTTTGATGCAATTTTTATATCAAATTTTTTCACAGTATTTCAGGGCTTCTGCAGTTTTAAAGATAAGTTTAAGACTTTTTAAAGACATTTTTAAGACCAAGTAAAGAAAATGAATGGGAACATAAATCATTACTATGTTCTGTAAATGTAAATGTCTTGGGAGCAGACTATATGCAGCATTAAATTTTGAAAATACACCTTCCAACTGTAGCTTCTGATCACGCTGCAAAAAGTGATGTTCATCCTTAGCATTGTTGTCTTGTTTTCCAATGCAAATGTCAAAAGATTCTTAAATCATGATATACTATGAAGCAAAATGTCACAAAGTTTTGTTTTCTGAGAAACGGATCAAAATGAAGTGTTTATGATCAAAACAAGAACAAATATCTGCCAATGGGCTCAGAAAAATCAACTTAAAAGAAAAACAAGTTTTCGTACCCCACTGACAAACATTTGTTCTTGATTTAAGTATGAACTCATATTTGCAGAAAACAAGACAGCACATATCTAATTTGCATCTGAAGTAAATATATGCTAATTCAAGGATGTTTAGATGTTTGTACTGGAAAACAAGGCAAAAATACAGAGGAAAATATATATATTTTTTATTTTAACTAAATTTAAAATTAAAAACATATTTCTAAAATTTAATATTAAATTAATTTTATTAAAGACTTTGTGCTCTGATTTGACCTTTTCAATTTGTGAAAGGGTGAATTAGAACTTTTGAGACCCACAGAAACTCTATTTTCACATGCAAAAAGTAAATAAATAAAAATATGGGGTATTGCTTAATAACAGCTTTTAACAGCTATAACAAAAGCAGTGTTACAGTGCAATTATAATTTAAAGAGGAGTTTTGAATTGAATGTTTTAAAGCAACATCCCAGCTTTTGGACTCAGACATTTGTCACCTCCCCATTTTCACCTAAGCCTTCTTCATTTTAAAATCTACTATTTTGATGCTTTCTATTTTTTTTTTCTGTGTGGAAAATGAGGTTTGTCCTCATAAGCTACCGAAAAGTGCACTAGATTCCTAAAAGAAACATTTTTATTCTCCACAAGTTTGTTAAAGTCTATCTCCTCTCTGTTCAACTAAAACATGACAGCTCCTCATAATATAAAACATGTAGTGTGGAAAGTTTGTCAAATATAATCAGCAAATGAAAGCAGATTAATTCTTCAACATTTATCCATTATATGAAAACGCAAACAGCAAGCTAACTGGAGCAGACTTTTTATCGTTAACTTGAGAAACATTTAGAATAATGAAAGTAACAAAACATTTTTACGACAAAACAATGGCATTTATTTGAATGAAACACATGGAACATCCTGCTACAGGACCTCAGGTCACACTACCAGCAAAGACCCGAAGCATGATGTGTACAATTACTGAAATCAATCCTACCGACAAATGAACATGCACACAAGTGTAGTGCTGGTCTGCAAACCGGATGTGTACTAGTACTGTGTGAGAACAATTAAATACAATTCTTCACCTTTGTGTGGCTTTACATGACTTGACAACGTCTCAAAAAGCAGACTGAAATTTCACATTAAAATGTACAAAGCTGCATGTAGGATCGGCTGAGTACAGAGTAAAACACTACATTAAAATGCATTATTAATGTTAATTCAGCAAGCAAATGTGTAACTGAACACTGATCTAACCAAACCTAGACTGAGCTTGCAGCCAAGTGCCTACAACCCAGCTTTCATCAGACTCCAATTTATCCAGAAACCTCGCAGACCTTTAACACGACGTGAGGAGTGAATTCAATGCTGGTTAGAAAGATCATGTAAAACCAATTTGTAAAAATGGCTTTTCAACCACCTTCCAAATAAAACGAGACAGACAAAACAAAGAAATATGTGGTTAAATGCAAAATAAATTTTAATATCAAATGAAAAAACTGATTAAAAAAAATAAAGCAAACTGCAGGGGGAAAAAAAGAAAACCAAACCAAAAAAAAAAAAAAAAAAAAAAGACAATACTTGCGGTTTTAGATTTTAATTTCCAAACAGGAAAACTAAAACACTTAACACTCCAAGTTCTTTGGTCCTTCCAATGTTCTTTTACCTTACAGATGGGTGAGCTGGAGCACTGAAGAATTGGACTAGTCGCTATTTACAAAGGCCTAGAAGAGGTGGGGATGTGTAGTTTTTACTGACAATAAAGCTAAAAGCTTTCACATTATAATATAATGAAGAAAATGGGACCATCAAGTCCAGTGTGATGAGGGGAAGAGGGGATAGAAGGAAAGAGTAACAATGCCATGGTATCTTTAAGGCATCGTAACAGTGTTTACAAAAACAAAAAACAACAACTCTAATCTTTCGATATATATATATCTGAAATTTTTTAAATTGTCCAGGGTTTTACAAATGCCAGGCATCAGGGACAAAACCACTAATGCAACATTCTAATATCTGCTCAACCCCAGAGAGTAAAACACTAGCACAAACTTATTTCACCCCAACACAGATGTATGAATTATGTTTATGTGGACAGTCAACAATAACTGAAAACTTTAGAACAAACTGCAATTAACTTTCAGATTCTCTCATGACACAAAAAACAGTCCCTTTACTTGTGAGACTTGCTTGAGGTTTTGAACGACACTTGCAGGACTCTGTCTCCCATGCGGTATCCGTTCAAGCTGGCGATGGCCATTGCGGCCTCTTCGTAATTTGTCATGGTAACAAACCCAAACCCTTTGCATTTGTTGGTGTTAAAGTCACGGATGACCTTGACGTTGGTGACAGCACCGAACGGACCGAACATCTGCCACAGGATGCCTTCATCCGCATCCTGACCCAAGTTGTAGATGAAGATACACCATCCAGAGGAAGAGCTGCCAGACACGTTCATCCCAGAGGCACCGCTCATGTGGTCAACACTCATGGGTGAAAACCTGCCAGAGCAAGAGATCAATCAGTCAAGTCACCTTCATTTCTATAACGCTTTATACAATGCAGACTGTGTCAAACAGGAAAACAGCAGTATCAATTATGGAAACATTTCAGAACTTTTAAATAGTTTAAATCCTCCAAGCAAAGCTTTTTTCTCTAAAATCTATACATTTTCTGTCCAGTGGTTCACTGGCATCCATGTGCAAGCGATCTCTCTGCATTACAGAAAAAGTGCTGATGAGCTGAAAACATTGACATTGAAACTGAGACATTCCGCTCAAATAAGTGCAATACAGCAAGTCTGTTTCCGTTTGTGTTATTTGCTGCGACTAAATCTGTAAGCAAACCATGCGAATTGACATTGTCTTGATATGTGCTGTGCAAGAACAATAATTGACGAAATATATTACGCTTTTCTCACAAGCACTGAAGAATCTGATGCAACAACTACAACATACTGATTAATGGACACCATTAAAACTACAGGAAGCATATCTGGCTGTCTCACCTGAAGCGCTGCGCCTGGTGATGAACAGGTCCTCCAAACCGACGGGATTGAGTATGGTACAGCTGAGAGATCAGCTGGGAATTCTTGGTCTGGTTTGGATTGGCAGCAAACTTCACCGTGATTGGTTCAGAGGCACCAGCTGGTTTGGATCCATTAAGATCCTTGATGGCTTCCTCCGCTTCGGACCTCTTATCGAAACGGATGAATGCAACTCCACGAGACAGACCTAACAGGTAAGAAAGCCCCTCAAAAATGAGTTGAGACCCAGAATACATTCAAGATGGAAAATTGCAGGGTGCAGGAGAGAATTATTACCCGAGGCCTGATCGACCAGTACGCGGGAGTTTATGATATGCCCGTACTGGGTAAACATGTCCTCTACATCCTTCTGTGTCATGGTCTTGGGTAAACCGCTGATGTACAGGTTGGCATCTTTGATGCTGTCAGAGCTCGGCCGGGCAAATGAGACCTAATTTAATGGAGAAAAAATTGCATTAAAAACCACTTCAATAAGGCTTTAAAAATAAATAAATAAAATAAAATAAAATTAAGCCTTCATATTTGCCCCCATTACTGATAAAACAATGTAATTCCATTGTGTAGCCAAAGCATAACCTCACATCTGAGTTTCACATACAAAATAAAATTAAAAACAACCCCAACAAAAATAAAATCCAAATAAAAACGCTACAATGATATTGGGTACTTCATATAGGTATAAAGCAGTTTTATAGTCTATATCTACAACAAAAACGGACAACTTTCAATTTGAATTAAAACTACAACGCTCAAAAGTAAAACAAACAAAAAAACAATGATAAATAAAAGAAAAAGAAAATGTCTGGGACTTCAGCGCAGGGCTTCTGTTCGGCACAATTTCATACTCAAGCAAATGACTACAAAAATTTACACCTCCATTTTTATACCACAACCACGCGAGAGAAGTGAAAATAGCATATTTTCATCTTCAAAGGAACTCAAACAAAATGTCACTGACTTCAGTATAATTCTGTACCGAAATTAAACCATGCTTAGTCAAAGACAGCCAATCATACAGATCTTGAGACATCAAATGTCAGGAAAAAGAAAAATCAACACAAAGAAAAAGAAAAGGGGAAAAAAAAGGAACAATTGTTGAAACTCATGAAGTTGTTCATTCCTTACAGAAAGCAGGCAGGACTGGAACGCTGTCCTAACTGCTTTGAGTCTAGTTTACCAATATGGCATCTATAATTTAATACATGGATACAAAAACACCTCTTTGCACGTTACCTTGATAGTTTTAGACTGTAGTCTCAGGCCATTGAGTGTATTGATTGCCCTTTCTGCATCACTAGGGTTAACATAGTTAACAAATCCGTACCCTAAACTGTGGCCTAGAGAAAACAAAAGGGAAAACAAACAAAATAAAAATAACAAACGTTCGTCCACATCCTGCAGACTATTCTCTCTGCACAAAAGAAACAAAGTAAGCTATTCTTGTGAATGGCAATTGTAAAACAAAATAGTTACATGTTCATCAAAAACAAAGTTTGACATCAGGCAAGAAAACGGTTAGGATACAGAAATCTAATCCAAACATCAAAAACAGTCTTCATAAAATAGTTTCTAGGAAAAAAAAAAAAAACCAAATACCTTCCCCTTCACCTCCTTAAAAATAAAAACAAAAACATTAGTAGGCATTTATAAAAGTTTAAGTAAATAAAATACAATGTACATTCAACATTATAACTATACAACATATTTCTAAGTATAATAAATTCCATAGATAGTGGGATGCTTTGGGCAAGAAAGAAAAAACAAACAAAAAGAAACAAAAAAGACTATTAAACAAAGCTAATGGCATAGATGCATGAAGATGGCACCAGACTGACATCAATAGGCCTCTCCCGGTACTCCACAATACAACTGGAAATTGATAATTGTCCTCAAAAACGTAGGAAACAATAGGAAAACAAAAACAACCAAAAAACAAACAACAACCCAAAGAATAAAGCACATTTGCTTATACACTTTGCACAGAACAAGACAGGATGCCCACACCATTAAAAAAAAAAAAAAAAAAAAAGAGGATTTTTTTCAAAATGTCAAACGAGTTTTTGCAATCTCCACACCAAGAAAACATTTACAGAAAAACAAATGTGCTTGACTTCAAAGTCAAATCAAAACTTAGCACATTGTGGGAGGACTCCAAGTCTAATCAAAAGCTCAATGATATTGAATCGGACCAGTACCATCTTTACACCTTTTCAAATAGAGGGGAAAAAAATAAAATAAACCAAATGAAAATTTGTGAGCATAATGTTTATTGGAGCATAAAACATACAACAGTGGACAGTGAAATGCTGCCACAAATCTGACCCAAGCTTCAATAAACTGGTCAAAAGAAAGCAAAGATTTGCTTTAATATAAAAAAACAAAACAAAAAAGTACTTTAAAATACTGAAAAATAAGTGCATTCCCTATAAAACAAACAAAAAAAAAAAACAAAAAAAAAAAAAAAAAGAGTGTTCTTGTAGACAAGAAGTTATGAAAACAAGCAGCCTCTCTCTTCATTTATCACAAACACCAAAGAGAAAGACCCTGGCTCACTGTGTTGAGACGTACCTGCCATCTTGTCTCTTATGAGTTTGGCCGACTCCACCTCGCCAATGCTGCTGAAGAGACTCCGAAGCTCCTCCTGACTCATGTTCTGGGGCAGGTAGTTGATGATCAGGTTGGTTTTCGCATCACTCGGCTCATCGCCCATGTGGTCCTCGTAACCGTTAGGCATGTCGTACACTTCCTGCTAGAGAAAAGATTATGCATTGTGACCAAACCAAGAAAACTTACACTGGCAGACTAAAACCTAAAAAAAAAAAAAAAAATGCAAGTAGCATGACCAACAACATCCGACATTAGTCTACACACAAAAATAATGGCCAATTTTACCTTTACTGAGCTGCCACCCTTGTGTGAGTCTCTGTCATTACCCTGGTTCTGAACCTCACAAACCTGCAGCAACAAATCAGTTGCAACATGATACAAATATATACCTAATAACACCATGAAATATATAGCTATTTGCACTTTTGTTTAGGTGCTAACTGTAATTCCTGGCCTTTATACTTGTACTATGCAAAAAACAATAGTTGAAACTAATAATCAAAGAATGAAATGTGATTTTTTTTTTTTTTATACAGAAACGAAAACGTAAATTTTCATTTGCCAGTAAACCAATAAAGTTGTTAATTAAATTTGGGTAATTAAATTTCCTCAGCAACAAGCCACCTTTTGATATTTTAGCTGAACATGCTTTTCTACTTTTTAGCTTTGGTACTGGTGAAGTGCATCTACACAGCTGGCGTTTGGCTGTTGTACATTATTCACTTTATGTGGATAAAATACATGCTAAAACTGTCCAAATGCACCAGAGAAGCACTAATAAAATACCCCTGTTTCAATAGCTTCAGCCCTCCAAATCTATTTCGGCCATAAAGTTTTTTTTTTTTTTTTTGCTGTTGCAGACAATTATTTTCTCTTACTAAAATTTCTGTGCATAACCACTTGAAACTCCTCTCTGAAATTCTTCCCAACTGTCAAACAAATAAGTGAATAAACAAAAACTAAAACAACGGTAGCTCAATAGGCAACAAATACCTTAACATATTGAATTGTTATAAGGTAACTCACCATTTCACTGAAGAAATTAATGTAAAAGTAGACTGTAAATACTTACTTTTAAATACCTTATGTGTCCTCTTCTGACGGCCATGTAGACACCTTACAGCTTCAAAATCTTAGTCTGAAAAAGAAAAGAAAATCGTAAACAGCCTTGCAGTAGAGACACATTTTCTATTAGAGACCCAAGACAAACACTGCACCGTTAGGAACCGTAACGTTACATCCATCGGGGACAAGAATCAGGGACAAAAATCACTTAAGTCTACAACTTACAATGGAATAAACGTTTAGTCGTCGACTTATTTCCTCTACAACCAAAAACAAACGCAAAAAAATGAAGAGTAACGTTAGCTAAATGTATGCATGTATGCTAGGCTAGGCTAACCAAACTAAGCTAGGCTGCACGAATAGCGCGAACAGTTACAAATAAATAAATATTAACAACATCGCAATAGTATCATTACCAACACATAGAGTGGTTACATTAGTACCTAAACTCATTTTGCAAATTATAATGATACTTTCAACGCCTTAGGCCGCTCTTTTAAGGCCTGTTCGCCAGTAACGAAGCTACCGGCGCGTGCTCGTGAACGTTTGAGAGCGTGCAGTCCGCACATTTAAAAAATCACATATTATAAAAAGAATGACATAATTTTCAAGCACATATATATATATATATATATATATACCTCCGTTTCCTTTGTCCTCAACCGTCGTTGTAGTGGACCGAGTCGCAAATCGTGACGAGAACAAAGCGGAGATCTGCTCTACCTACTTCGCACGCGCGATCTCAACCCAAAACGGGGGTGCGCTCGGGTGTCTCGCGCTCAAGCGGAAGTGAAGCCACGCCTCCTCCCGCCTGGAGGAAGAGATGCTGAGGAGTCACACCCACAGACTGTAAAAAAATCTAAGCACAGCACACGACCTTTTTGAAGCATTGCCATTATATATATATATATATATATATATATATATATATATATATTATCAATTCAATATGTGCTTTATTGGCATGACAATTGTTACAATGTATTGACAAAGCATAGTGTTTACATTAATTATATAACACATATGTATTTAAAAAAATAAATTAATACATGCATGTATATTTAATTAAACAAAATATAACAAATCAATTCAATGATAATATGATAACACACGCGCGCGCGCGCGATCTATTATGTTTGATAAACTATTATGTAGCATGGGTTAGGCTATAAAAACTTTTTTAAATGGTGATTACCTTAACTATGAACTATCAAAATCATAGGTTTTTCTTTTCTTTTTTTCATTTCTTTAGAAAATTGTGCATAATATTTCATGACATCTTTTATTTTAATTATTATTATAATTTTTTTGTGAATATGTATATTCTTTCCGTATAGTTTGTCATTGCAACTATTTGATTGTCCTGTGATGACTCCTTGAAATGTGAGTTTATTAAAAGAGTTGAAAACAATTTTAGATACTCAAGTGAAAACAATTATTGTAATCAGGTACTTCTCTTGGAATTTATTTTTAACTTTTATGTATATACTATATGTAGTCTATATATTATTATATAATAAATTATATAATTTATTAGGCTATATATGTTGGGTAGGTCAGTTGTTATTGATCTGTATTTCAATTGTTCCTTTGGATAGTAGAACAATGTAATCAATAACTTTATGAAAATCTGTCAATTTTATGCAACTGTAATCTTATGCTAATGTAAAATTAAACTGTTTTATTCTATAAATTTTATAATATAAAATATACTATTTTTAATGACCAAAACATGTGACACTCAGAAGTAACATCAGTTTAACCATTATTATAGCATGTCAGGAAATAAATAAATAAAGTGCTTTTTTTTTCTTTTTTTTACACTGGCTTACAGATTCAGTGTCTTTACGTTTTTATGCTGCCAATTAGAGAAATAATATTAAAAACATTCTGCTCAATACATAGCCTTTCTTAGATGTCTTATTAAAGCAGAAAACCAACAGAAAATTTCGCTATGCGGCTTCAAAAATTGATTGATTGTACTTATAGCAAAAATGATCACGGTCAGCATATGAGCTATACCAAAAAGCATATAAACTCACTTCAGAAAGTAGAAAGCATCTGGTAGCACAATTTATTAATCTTGGAAACATGGAAACTCCTGCTCAAACATAAATAGCATCTACATCGGCTTGCAATTGAACACAGAATTCCGTGATTTAGCTTAACTGCAAAACAGTAATATTATTCATACATAACCATAATGTTCCAGTGATGTCTAATTAGGCTACCGTTTATGTCAGCAGTATGTACAAAGCATTCTTGTTTGGCAAAGATCAAAATAAAGTAGAATGACAGAAGCAACTGTATTATATACCGAAACATTTCGCAATGCTGTTACGTGTTCATAGAGGCAGATCAATTTAGCCTACATAAAGTTCACAAAAAACAGCCCTTCGACATTCAACATTGAAAAATATTCTTCCATGCCTTCTATCCTAAGAGTACATGTCTACAGAATTTCCTATTTGAGAAGTTGGAAGCCCCTGTACAGTAGAAGAGGTAGACAGTGTGGCTGAAGCGTACTAGCTGTATTAATTCCACCTCATAGAGAAGATTTCTTATAGTACAGTGGCAGTTTAGGTGCGATTTTCAGTAAAACCTTCCCAGGTCTTGAAGAGAGAGGAAGGGGATGGTAACCCTGAATGACATCAATTCGATATGATGGGTGATATACCGCCAAAGACGAGTCGGGAAAAACATAATCCGTGACTGTGGCATTACGTCATATCCTTCCATTAGTCTTTTAGAGCTTTTACAAACCATCAAAGCATTTTTTTGTAATGTGCTAATACAAAAATTTTGAATTAAAACAGGGGAAAGACATATAAAGATACATATATATATATATATATATATACATATATATATATTTATTATACACTATATTGCCAAAAGTATTGGGTCGCCCCCTTCTAATGAACAGGTTTGACTACTTTAGTAATTTCTGTGAGTACAAATCTTAATGTTAAAACATCTAATGATATTCTAGGAAATTGTGTGCTTCTAATATTATAGCAACAGTTTGGACAGGACCCTTTTCTATTCTAACATGCCAATGCCTCGGTGTATAAGGCAAGGTTCAAAAAGAAAATTACTGATTCAGTCAGTGTGGAAGAACTTGAATGGTCTGCATAAAACCAAGTCCTAATCCCAGTTTAACACCTCTGGTATGACTGTAAATGCAGGCCTTGAGCCAAAAACTCAAATGACTTGCCAACAAATGACTTGTACATACACTATATAGCAAAAGTATTGGGACACTCCCTTCTTTAGAACAGAAAAATGCACTTCCAAATCTGTGGGAACGATGGGAACATAATTCATGTATTTAAAAATTGTATTTCCGTCTCGGTTGCAACAGTTTTGGAAGTGTCTAAAATGACTGTACCCATATGTACAAGTCATTGGTGTTTGATAATAAGTTTTTGGCTCAAGGTCTGCATTTATAGTCACACCAGAGGTGTTAAACTGGGATTAGGACTTGATCAATAATCAATAATTTTCTTTTTTGAACCTTGCCTTATACACAGAGGCATTGTGATGTTAGAATAGAAAATGGTCCTGTCCAAACTGTTGCTATTATATTAGAAGCACACAATTTCCTAGATATCATTATATGCTTAAACGTGGGTCAGCCTCATAGAAATTACTAAAGTAGTCAAACCTGTTCATTAGAAGGGGGCGACCCAATACTTTTGGCAATATAGTGTGTGTGTGTGTATATATATATATATATATATATATATATATATATACACACACACACACATATATATATATATTTATTTATATGCATTTATGAGTAGTGTATGCAATACAAATTTTAGGGTCTTTTAGCAATCATACCTAAACAAATGTATACAATCACAACATCACAAATACATGATCCTCACTACCTTTAGAGAGAGAATAGGATTGTGTGAACAGTTGCATATGATAGCAAAAGAAGAGCGAGCTAAATTAATTTCAGTTCAGATGAGAGACAATCTTATTCACGATGCTTGTGCAAAGAGAAAAACGACGATGTTCGCTGTGCCATGAAAGCCACATGCCTCCATATGAAGAGCTCATCATACGTCAATCCAGTATCAAAATATCCCATGGTAAATATGGAAGAAGAGAAGAGAAATTTCTCAGTGTGTTGTCAAAGCATCGTTTTTGTCCTCCTTTGTGTTTTGCGTGAATCCAAATCTACAGATCATCCAGGTTACTGACATTCTGCTGTGCTGCCGCCCGCCTCCACACTCATGGTGAAACCATTACTGAGGTTCTTGGGACTGGGTGGGGTGGTGCTCGCCGGCGAAGGCTCGTGTTTGCCCCCGGGATCCACTGAGCAGCTCTTCTTGGGCACCCTGGGCCGAACCACTGGAGCCTTCGGAAGGACGGAGGTCTGCCTGTGTCCCTCTGCTATCAGGGGTGGGCGAGTGGGCATGGGCCCGGAGGGCACAGAAGGTTTAGATTTATGGGTAGGGTGGAGGGGGGGACTCGAGGGACTTGGGGCCCCGTCTTCAACCTGCTCAGATCTCTCTTTAATGGGAATGGGCTCTCTTTGAGAATCCAGCATGTTGTCCTTCTGTACGCTGCTCTGGCGTGAGGTCTTGTCGGCATTGGGCATCTCGCAGCTGTCCGTCCGCCGTCGTGAGCCCTCGTGCATCCGGCTTGTGGCGACCACAGCTTTCATAGCAGCCTGTGGACAGAATAACTCATGATTACTGTGCGCTGGTTCAGTAGAATACTCACGATTCTTCTCGTAAAAAGCACAGAAATCACAGCATAATATGCTACATTGAACATCATTTGATGCCAAAATGAAAATTCTGTCATCATTTACTCATTCTCAAGTTGTTCCAAACCTGTATGAGTTACTTTCTTCCGATGAACTCATAAGAAAACATCTGAAGAACTCGTGCAACCAAACAGTTTACGGTAGCCATTGACTTCCATAGTATTTTTCCCCCCATATATTGAAAGTCAATGGTTGCCAACATTCTTCAAAATATCCAATTTTATGTTCCACAGCCAGTTTGGAACAAACCGAGGGTGAGTAAATGATGACAGAATTTTCATTTTTGGATGAAATACCCCTTTAAATATCAATGGCATCACCATGTTTTGCCCTATATATTAATTTATTCCAAAATACATAAAAAATGCAATTCATGTTCATAATGGCTTGAACACACAACATGTTTTTAAATTGATTTTGGTGCATAAAGCCAAAAAAAAATCATATTGGTAGCTGACCTTTAATTTGCGCCGAGCATTAAATTCCTGTAGTTTCCTTTGTGTTGTGTCCATGTGGGAGAATCGTGCTGCTTTTCCAAGAACCCATGGGTGCTCCAGAGCCTGTTTCACTGTGAGCCGTTTATGAGGGTCCAGCACTATGAGCTTACTAACCTACAGACAACATCAAACAAACATAACCAACAGCTAATGGTGAATAAACAAAGAGCGGGAAAGCTCAGATGATTGAATAATCAAATGAGCATCTGAGTCAGCTGTTGATATTTTGATGGAGATACTGTTCTCTCTCATCTCATCTGAAATCAGTCTGCAGTGCATGAACATCATCAACACTACAAACAGGACAATAATGATATGTGAGCACACAGTACTCACCAGATCCTTTGCATTGAGAGACACTTCATCCCACCAGGGGGAGACAAACTCATAATCGCAGTTCAGAATGCGACTGTACATGTACTGATCCCCCCTTGGATCGAAAAATGGTTCAAACCCACACAGCCTGAGGGCGGAGAAAGAAAGAACAGAGGCAGAGAGCAGAGAAAATGCAATTTATAATTTGAACAATGAAGTGAAGGGGAAACAACAAAAAGCGAAAAAAAAAATAAATAAATAAACAGAGGAGGAGGAAAAACATGGTAAAATGGTGAAATATTATTACAATTTAAAATAACACTTCTATTTTAATATATTTTAAATATATTTAAAAAAATATTTCTGTGATGGCAAAGCTGAATTTTCAGCATCACTACTTCAGTCTTGATCCTTCAGAAATCATATGCTGATCAAGAAACATTTCTTATTAATTATCAATGTCGAAAACAGTTCTGCTGCTTAATGTTTTTGTGGAAACCTTGAAACATTTTTTCAGGATTCATAGATCAACAGAATGTTCAAAAGAACAGCTTAGTTCAATTTTTTTGTAACAATATAAATGTCATTACTGTCACTGATCAAATTAATGCATGCTTGCTTAATTAAAAGTACTAAATTCTTTTAATAAATCATATTTTCTTCCTTTTTTTCTCACTAGTTTCACAAACCTCTGCCCTTGCCTTATATTATCCTGGGATACTTGAAAAAAACTGTATTGTGAAACTGCTAATAACATTAGCACCTTAAGATTAATCATTTATATGCATATGTTGGGTGAATGTGAGAATACAGGCAAATGATTGCAGATGAATTGGCTGATGAAACTTTTAGTCATATGCTGGAATTTGCTTACATGTGGACATCTAAATGAATTTTATCTTAGATGGTACATGTAACAATAAGGAAATCTCACTATAATAACCCTGATTCAAAGTACACATTTATATCAGTTCATTCATTCCCTGGGAATTGAACCCATGACCTTGGCGTTGCGAGTGCCACACTCTTTGAGCTGCAAGAACATTCCGTGAACTGATTTGTCAATTGATGTCAATTTTCAGTCTGTTCCTCACATATTTCTGAGAAGTCAGATAAAAGCGACCACTAAATGAATAAACATGAATGCATTACTCACAAAATATAAAGGATGACTCCCACCGACCACATGTCAACCTCAGGACCATAAGCGTTTCCTCTGAGGATCTCAGGAGCTGGATGTGAGAATAGAGGCAAATGATTGCAAATGAATTGCCTGATGAAACTTTATTAGTCATTCACTGGAATTTGCTGGCTTGTGGACAACTAAATGACTTTTATCTTAGCGGTACGTGTAAAAACTAAGGAAATCGGTAACAGGGTGATTAAAACAGCACAAACAATGTCTTATCTTAAATTCTGACTCACCGCAATAGCCGGGGGTTCCACATACCGTCTTCATCGTGACTTGCTCATCGATTATTTTAGAAAGACCAAAGTCCGCTGTGGACATTACAGAAAAGATTGAATGAATAAAACCCATTCATTAATGAAAGAGTTCACTGGTCAGTCTGAATTTTCCTGCATCAAAGCTGTAACTGATTCATTGTATGAGTATACAGTTTGTTACCTATCTTAAGAGGGGCATCTATTGACAAGTCAGCATAGAGAAGATTTTCTGGTTTGAGGTCTCTGTGAACAACTCCATTCTCATGTAAGTACTGCAAAATAAACAGAACAGAGTTATCAAAAGCAGGGTTGTTATAGTTAACTAAAAGTAAATCAAACAAAAAAAAATGTTACTTTAAAAAAAATTAAAAATAAAATATAGTAATAACAAACAATCAGTTCCCAAGTAAACATTTATCCTTTTCATTTAGTTTCGATGAAATAAAAAAAATATAAAAACTATACAGACTAAAAAAAAGTTTTTAGTAAAAATTAAAAACTAATGCAAACTATTAATAAAAATTACAATAATATCAAGTTACTTTTTATGGAAAGTAATGCATTACTTTTTAAATCTGGGCAGGGCTTGCTTGTTTGTTTTTAATATAAAAAAGTTATTTTACAAATGTAAAAGCTCTTTCACAACAAAAGTGAAATGAATATGCCTCAGGCTAAAGAAAATGTAAATTCATGTCTGTACAGTAGAGGGCGCAGCTCAAACAAATTGCATGAAGAATATGATGCAGGAGCAGTGTTGCCAGATTGGGCGGGTTGCCGCCCAATTGGGCTTCTTTTGATCGGTTTGGACCGGAGAATAACGCATTGGGCGGGTAGACAAAATTTGGGCTGCTTTTAAAAAATTAAAAGCCGCCCAATCAGCTGCTTTTTTCTTCGCTTTCATCTTTAGTCATGTTATTTTAATGTGTTCGAGCTCAAAGTATCACAGTAAAATAATGTGTAGTGCAGTCATCAACTCATTTTTCCTTAACGCAACCCTTATTGGTTCAGTTTAACAGAGACTTGTCAATCAATTTACCATCTTTTATGTTGGTGAGATGTGATGACTCGTGAGTGACGGGGTTTTGGCGCTATAAAGGGCAATATTTAAATGTGCAGCTATATATTCATTCATTCATTTTATTTAAGTGATTGCGATGGCAAAGTGGCCTAAATATAAGTTACACGATAAGAGAGTGACTCAAATCTCACAACGTGGATTACACGTGGTGAGAGATGAATAGAAGACTTCTAAATATAATTGTAACTGAAATAAGAGAACAGTTGAATGATTTAATAAAAATCAAAACTGAATATGGGACTATACGATGCTGTTCTGCATCAGAACATCTTTTAAACCGTCCAGACTTGGCATTGACAGCTGCTGGACTTGAACAGTTTTGACTGTCCAAAGTTCTGCATTATGTTCTAAAATGTGTACTTCGTGAAATACGTGCTCTGTCTGAAGATAATGCACAAGACAAAGGTAAGCGCATTATTGTTGTTAATTGTTATTATTATTTTATTTTTGCTGTCAGATTATTATATGGTATGTATCAATGAATAACACATTTTTTGGCTGTCGTGGGTGTGTGCATGAACGAGAGTAAATGCCAGCTAATTTACATTGCTTTCTGATCACTTTATTGTGCACTTTTTGCACAAAAATTAGCTTATTCTTACTGTGGACATTGAAAATGATGCATATGTTTTTCTGTCGGTTAATTTCTTGATTACCACTTTGAAAAGATTTCTGGACATTTTAAGCATATGTTCTGTCTCCCTTTAACGCGCCCTCTTTTGATCCATATTCCTGTGAAATGTATTTATCTTTATTTTATTTTGTCATCATTATTTCATTTTAAGGAGATAATGGTCCTTATCAACTTTGATTGACATGGCAATAAAATTCACATCATTTTGGCAGTTAAAATTTTGGGCTGGTTTTTGCTGAAGTGGGCGGGTTTTGGTGAGCTTTTGGGCTGGAAATCGTCAACCCGATCTGGCAACACTGTGCAGGAGAAGAAAGTTCAAAAAAGTTTTTTTGCTTAGTATGGATGAATTGGATCATCGAAGGTCAGTTACAAAAGACATTGGTAAAATAGGATTAAATAAATAAATGATATTTGTCTTATTTAACATATTTAATTATTGCAAGTTTGTATAATATTCTGAGACTGCATTTAACTGTCTTTATTCATTTTGAGGAATGCTGAATCTGTTTTTGTGGAGGTGAAATGAGTAAATACATGTTCATATTTCGTCTAGAACTACAATAAGCATCATGTTCACACAGAACGCACAAAAACTTTGCACTTAAAGGAACATTCCATTTTTTTGAAAATAGGCTCATTTTCCAACTCCCCAAGAGTTAAACAGTTGAGTTTTACCGTTTTCGAATCCATTCAGCCGATCTCTGGGTCTGGCGGTAGCACTTTTAGCGTAGCTTAGCATAGCTCATTGAATCTGATTAGACCGTTAGCATCTTGCTCAAAAATGACCAAAGAGTTTCGATATTTTTCCTATTTAAAACTTGACTCTTCTGTAGTTACTTCGTGTACTAAGACTGACGGAAAATGAAGTAGTCCCCAGCTATATCATAACTAGTTACCTAGCTGGGGACTACTTTCAGGCGCTGCGTAATATCTTTGCGCCTGCTGCACCCATGGTACGGCAGCAAAGTTCCTTGATTATTATGCCGGAATGAGAGTATAGTTCCTAGCCATATTTGCCTAAAATCGCAACTTTTCATTTTCCGTCTGTCTTAGTACATGATGTAACTACAGAAGAGTCAAGTTTTAAATAGGAAAAATATCGAAACTCTTTGGTCATTTTTGAGCGAGATGCTAACGGTCTAATCCGATTCAATGATCTATGCTAAGCTATGCTAAAAGTGCTACCGCCAGACCCGGAGATCGGCTGAATGGATTCGAAAACGGTAAAACTCAACTGTTTAACTCTTGGGGAGTTGGAAAATGAGCCATAAAGTGGACTGTTCCTTTAAGGTCATTGCACACTGAGTCCAAAATTCTCACCTGAAATTTTTGCTCGTTAAAAAATAAATATGACCTCACGTTGGGTCAGTTACGTTTACACACTGCCTCCAAAACTTTATAAAAAAATTCATAAAAAATTTGGACCAGGTTCGATTTTCTGCACTTTCGCATCCATAGCAAGCATTTTGATAGGAAAGAATGACGAATAAAATTTCGGACTCAGTGTGCAAGGACCTTTACTCCCGATTTCTCTCAACATGGCAACGCGAGAGCTGTCAGTCAAGACATGGGAAACAAAGTAACTGGTGTTACTTATTTGAAAAAGTAACTCAGATATTTCCTTATAAATTAAAAAGTAATGCGTCACTTTACTAGTTACTTAAAAAAGTAATCTGATTATGTAACTCTAGTTACTTGAAATGCATTACCCCCAACACTGGTGGGGTCCAAAACAACATTTGATTTCATTGTCTTTCATTATATGGACAAATGCAGTCATAACATTCTTCAAAATATCTTTTGTGTTCCACGAAAGAAAGTAAGACATACAGGTTTAGAACAACATAAGGGAGAGTAAACGATGAATTTTCAATTTTATATGAACTATCCCTTTAAGACAATGTTTCTTTGGTGAATTTCAGTGGAATCTGCAGGATTTCACTAAAACATGGAAGGAGCATCATGGATTAACTGGATCAACAGTGAAAACCTGCCAAATGTGACTGCAGCAACATTGAAAAAATTTGAATTTTTCTTCATCTCACAGAGTAATCAGCATTTCTGCAAAGCCCCCACCCCCCCTCATTTAGTAGAGCTGCTCTAATAGTTAATTTGTTATGTTTATTGAATTCATCAGGACTTATTATACAGCTCTAGGAACATGTTTGTATGTCTGATTGTGTGTGACTGTAGATGACATCCACAGTTCTCTGAAGTCCTGATGGAGTGTAGGTCGGGAAGATGAGTTCAGTGAGGCAGTCTGCAGCAGTTCTCTGTTCAAACAGCTGTCACGAAGGCAGAGACAGACTCGGTATTCAGCGTCTCCTTACTTCACAGGAATAGTTCTCTGAAAGATGAAAACTCTGTCCTCATTTATTCACCCTCATGTCATTCCAAACCTGTATGATTTTTTTCTGTGGAACATAAAAGGAACCATTATAAGAATGTCCTTGTTGCACTTTTCCATGCTTTCGCATTAAATGGTGACTGAGGCTTTCAAGTTTGAAAGACCAGAGTTCTGTCTTTTGAAGTAGCGACAGATATTTTCTTCCATATTGTGAGGTACATCCAAGTGAAACTGATTTTGGGCGGGAACTTGGTTCTATCCAGTAGTTGTTGATTGGATGGAGACAGATCTGAATGTGAGCTTTCAGTCAATTGTGAGAAAGGGACTATAGTTTCGCCAGAAGACTGAGTTATGACATTATGAAATATCTTAAAAATTAAAAATTACGAGGTCAAAAACATGAAGCATATGCATATATATCATTTACTTCAATACTAAACAATACTAAACAGACAGGGCAAAATTTCATTTTATAATCAGTGAGTTGAACTCAAGAAATGGATCAGTCTGTTTTCTGAACTAATCTTTCAGACCATTTTTACATTTATACAGTACATTTCATAGATGTTTTCATCTACAATGATGTACATTGCATTCAAGACAGTGTTATTAGTATCAATGAGATACTATTGTAATTTTATTAATTATTATTAATTTTATATTTTCTGTTTTTATTAAATTTTTTGTCATTTGTTGTATGTTTTGTGATTTTATTCATTTTTTAAAATATTTTAATTATTTTTATTTTATTTCCATTATTTTTTATATTTTATAAAGGAATTAAATAAGTTTAAGTTTGTTTGTGGGTTATTTTATTTCAGGTATTTTAGTTTTAGTTTTAATAAACTATAATAACCCTGTTTCAAGATATACATTTGTATCAGTTTATGCTTCTTTAAAAAGATCAAGACTGGCTTTAAGGGAATAACCATGTCAGTTTGCAGTCTGCTCCTCACATATTTCAGATAAATACAGGAATACAGTACAAAGGATCTATGAACCACTTTTATGGGGCTTTGGGTCCTTTGTTAAGCTCTAGTCCTGTAAAAGACAGAGCAGACCAGTACATTCCTCAGTAATTCTCCACTTTTTTTTTCAAATACCAGTTTGAAAAGACTTGACAGAATGATGACAGAATTGTCATTTTTGGCTGAACTACTTCTTTAACAAATCATCTCTGGGCTCCAGACACTGCAGATTGCAGACTGTCTCTGGGATGAGAGATGCCTGAACCTTTCAAGCCTCCTGTCTTCCCTGAAGTGGTTTTTCTAGCTCTCTGTTGAGATCATGGGGTCGCTCTCCATTATCGAGGCATGGGCGTCTGTGATCTGCAGTCTGATAAGTGCGGGGATGACTCATACCGTGTCAGCCCGTGTTAATTAATTTTGTGTTCGTAGGCACAAGACAGATGTTGTTCCTTTAACACAATTCCAAAAATATAATAGTGGATCATGGCGGGTGAGGAGACAATGATTTCCTGGTAAATGTGAGCCTAGCAGAACCCTACAGAAGTACAGAAAGTGTTTGGCAGATGACAGAGTGTAAATTGAAGGCGGCAGGAGTCACTCTTGTGTTTTAGCACATGACTAGTGTGAAAACCGGAGGTGAGTCAGTTCTACTACACACTCTGTGCTCGGTTGAAATAAGCTTCTGGAGTTTTATTACACTGTAAACATGTAATTAAATACTCTGTAAGAAGGTTCGAACAGGGTTGGGATGGTGGTGTTTTTATTTGATGTTTAAATATCAGGCCAAATAATTTGGAAAATTATAAACAATGTTAGATTTTAATAACTCACCACCATAACACTAAGGTGTTTGCCAGGGTGGATTTAACAGGCTGCTATGCAGCTGCTTCTGTGGTTGCTAGTTGGTTTGCCAAGTACAAACAGTAATAACAATATCATATCGAGATTGTAATAAAATATGTCAATAACTATGCTAAGCTTTGGACTTTTTACTCGATATGTATTAATCTAACAGCCTTACAGTAGAAATAAACGTGACAGTCAGTCAGCGCATGTTCTGTGTGTTTCTGTGTAAATGAGAGGCATAGTTTCATCTACACAAACTCAAACACACATGACTGTGTCTCATAAATACTTCATCTCCAGAGCTGCTCTGAGAGTCACTTCACCAGCTTTACACCGTTTCATTTGAGAAAAACCACCATCAAACACAGTGAAACTCAAAGAATTTTAGGACAAACCGCCAAAATAAAAGTTTGGGCTAACTAGAATAAATTAAGACAGAAATATATTACTATTGTATACTAAAAATGTAACTCTGAAAATAATAGTATTATTTTTTATTTTTAAGGAATATCATATAGTTTTGTTTTAATTCATAAAGTTCTGTTCTCCAGCATCTTATTTGACAAAAATGCATTAATTTGTAAATTAATTATTGTATTTTTATTGAATTAAATATTAAATGTTGCAATAATTCATTACATCCATTTTTGATGATTAATTTGTGTTAAAGAGGTCATGAACTGAGAAATCAAATCACATATAAGAGGTCATTGTATTATAAAAACATCCTGTAAGTTTCAGACCTCAACGCTTTCTCATTAGTCTAAAAACAGCTTATATAGAAGCCAGTTTGCCAGAACGACAGCTTGTGGAATATGCCACTTTATGACGTAATAGTGTGGATAAACACCTCCTCCACTGAAGAAGATCAACACCTGCTTCTACATCGCTGCCTGTTTAGTCCGCCCACCGATTCACGTATGTAGTGAAAATGAGAGGCGAGTCTATGCAGAAACCAAACAATAAAAATGGCGCCGAAGATAAGAAGATGCTGTGCAGTGCCAGGATCTCAAGATCAAGAAAACAGTCTTTGCATTGCCTTCCTTCTGATCCCAACATTAGGAAAGAGTGGATGAACTTTATTTTTAATGAAGTTCCAGACCATGTCAGTAAGAACTCGGTCATTCGTTTTTCAGATTCGTTTACAAGCAAGGCACAATTCCACGTGGGATTTTCAGAAAGACTGAAACTAAAAGATGATGCTGTGCTGACTATATTGGATCTGACAGTAATGTCGCAACACACAAGTGTGAGTAACTGTGTTTATTACTTGGTCACTATAGTTTTGTCTGTTAAACTGATTGTTTGATGTACTGAGTATTTATGTGTTTTTAACCTAAACCACAGCAGCACCCATCTATGAATTATGTGGGATGTCAATCATACACAAATGCCAATCATAGCAGTGGGTGTTTACTTCCGAGTCTACAATCCGCCTATTCAGACTATTCAAACAGAGCGTTCTGATGAGGGGGTTAAAAACAGGACAGAAAATAGCCTATTACTTTTAATATGATGTTTTTTGATGTAAAAATCTTGGTAACATTATAAGTGGACCTCAGAGGACAGTATAAAATAATACAAAAGGCAGTTCATGACCCCTTTAAATCATAAAACACAGAATCCAGAAAAAATTAAATGTAAAACAGAATTTAGGGAAAAATAAAATGGATTTCATGGGTCTCTAAATTAAAGGTAGCTACTGTGCAGAGGTTAAATGTGAACAAACAAATTTAGATTACATTCATTCTCAAAGTCTAACAAACATGTGGAAAGTAATATGGTAAATGAATATTGTGATAAATAAAAAAACAAATATTGGGAAAGTACTTTTGGACATATCGCCCAGTTGAGCTCAGATGAACACTGGTTAGAGACAAATACAAGGACTTCCCAAAATTGCCATATATGCACATACATAAAACTTATGTTGCAAGCAAACCCTACAGATTATATCATAGACAACGTGGATTAAGCAGATCCGATCGGCACACACAAACATTCAACACATAAATGTGGCCTCCGCATTGTAGCTTCATTGTCAGATTGCTGAGCTGTTATGTAATGCCAGCCCACATTCCTCCTGCTCAGGAAGATTAAAAGCCGGGGAAAAAAATTGCAATGTTTTTTTTTTTCCCTGAGAAGATTATTTCTCACTAGCAGCTCTGCACACACATCCGCTTACTCTACCGTTCACTTTTGAGTGACGACAAGACTGACCCACATCTCCAAACCCCTCCACTGTCAGCCCATCGCTGGACATGTGTTCAGCCACGCAAACACATACAGTAATCCTCCGGCTGAGAATGCATTAAAATAACTGCTGTCCCCTCATGACACGTATCATCATATAATGCTAGTTGGTTATATTATTTACCAGTTTCACATTCATTCAATTGATTTTTAAAGTAATCATGTTTGAAAGCAGAATTTGTGGTGAGAAACTACATTACCCATGATGCTGCACAGAAAATTCCACCAATCAGAGAGCTGCAGCAAGCAAAGCGCTTCAAAAGAGACACTCCGCCCACTTCCATGAAGCATTGCGAATGACATAATTTGTATATATAAGCATATTCTGCAATGAACTTAAAATGCTCCTTTTATGCCATTTTTAAGGTTTCTAATATTGTTTTGGATGTCTCCTACAACAGGTTTACATACATGCGAGGTCAAAAAACACTTTCTTTTTCTCAAAATATGCATTATTTTTTCGATTTAATATCGAAAACGATTCTCAAATGATTCGTTCAAAGCAGTTCTAAGATTCAGTCTCTCCAAACCCTTCCTTTCCTTGAGTCTACTCTGTTCTGATTGGTCACATGGCCCAGTCTGTTGTGATTGGTCTACCGCGCACAGTGCATGTTGGAAGTACGATTCGAATTAAGGTCCTTGCACACTGAGTTCGAAATTTTCATATGCGTTTTTTTCGGTTGTTTAATTTTTGTCATTCTTTCCTATCAAAATGCTTGCTACGACTCGAAAATGCAGGACACTGAACCCAGTCCAAATTTTTTTTATGAAAGTTTCAGAGGCAGTGTGTAATCGTTATTGACACAACGTGAGGTCGCATTTGTTTTTTTAACGTGTGTTGCAGTGTGCAAAGACCTTTACTGACAACTCGTTTAGGCTGTTCAGAGTCGATTCTTTCTTTTGGGAGACAAGAACTTTATTTTTCGCGTATTTTTGGCTTTACAACTTTGCAGATCATTTACATTCACATACAGATACATGACAGCTGTTAAGTTGTCTGATCTTCATAAACTTTTTTGCTTCAAATCAAAGTTTGTAATGTTGTGAATTACCTCATAGCTGGTTGGTTTGGTTCATGGCTTATAATGCTTTAACAAAGCCTTTTTATGTCCCTATGGGAAAATGAATAGGAAAATACTTCCAGAACAGTGCCGCTGAAAAATTGGATGGGAACTAATGCACAGTTGACAACATGATAGCATATGTGGCATAATAATTTTGATACATGCCTTGTTATCATTAAAGGAAAAGTCTTTGGTTTGTCTTTTTAACATACTTTGGTTAAAATTTCTAAATGGTAGTGTAAAACAACACCCTTTTTACCTTGTCAAAATCGGCTCTGTTCACAGTGAGTCGTTTCAGTACATGTCCCTTTAAATGCTAATGAGCTCTGCTCACCCCGCCCCTCTCTTCCGTGGGGTGACAAGCCGTTCTCATGAGACTGTAAATTTTAGCTGCATTCGTCGTGGAACTTGCTAACTAGCATATTATAAGGAAAGGTGATTAGCAAAGATTCATTTAAAAAACCTTATACTCACTTCATCTGTACGAGAAGCTGGATCACAAATGATTTGCGCAAACATAGACGCATTTAGGTAGATCGGGGGGCTCATTCCCTTCACAAACAAAGCAAATCCACTGCATTTTCAGCGGCTCAGATGTCGGGAGTAAATGACAACTGCTATGTTCATTATTACATCCAACAACAAAACACTCCTAATCGCTTAGGAGACATTCCTGTCTACACCAGCTTTAGCATTGAAACAATGGCGGACTGTTGACCGCTCACTCAGGGCGGGTCTACGTTAAAACAGTCAATAGTCGTGGGAGGGGCCTGTGCAGAACTACATCATTCTGCCAAGAATCTCAGAACAGCCTGATCTGAGAAAGTGATCATTATTATTGGGGATTTAAAAAAAGCACTGGATTTCATCATTATTGGGTGGTTATGTACACACACTGCCAACACACATTTATGTTCAAACAACAAGTAAAAGTGAATTTTGCATCTTTAAAAAAAGCACTTCTCAAGCTTACAAAAGGCACTTACAATGGAAGTGAATCGTGACAATTTTTTTCAAGAATGTAAAAGCAGAAATGTAAAGCTTATAGTTTTACAAAAGCACTATATTAGCTTTTCTGTAAAAACCTGTGTATTTGAGCTATAAAGTGGTTCTTGTCATCTTTTAGGGTGTATGGCTTTCTGTTGTCATGCCAACGAAGTTGTAAAACTGCATATCATTTTAAAGAGATAAGGTTAGTAAGCCATGTCTTTCACTAAAATCATGTTAACATGCATCTTTTTTTAAAATCCTGTGGCTATAGATTTGAAACACCGAGTATTTTGAAACCTGCCCCATTCACTTCCATTGTAAGTACCCGAGATTTTATTTTTTATTTTTTATTTTTTTAAAGAAGTTACGCGGAAATTCATTTTTGTGGGAATCAACATTATGGAACAAATGCTGTTGGTTAAGTATTGCAAACAGAATATTTCTTTAATACTTTGTCTTTGTTATTATTATCAAATTTACATGCATAATTTACACTGTCATTCTTAGTGCAGTCCAGGTTAACAAATATTACCTAGACACTGACTTGTAAACATGGGCATGTTAATGAGATATAGCATCAAAACCATGGCAGTTTCTGAAAGCGGCATTTTTGCACTTTTGTATTGTGAATATTAGAGTATGTCTACCCAGTACATCAGACTCCTTTACTTCAAAAGAGCCATTTTGTGTTCCTCTTTAAAGGCTAAACAATCACATTACCATTATTGCCTTTCAGACATGAATAGCAAATCTCTGTGTGGGTGAAAAGCACATTTTTATATCCCATGATTCATTTGGTCTTACCGCCACAGCCTCCAGGATCTGTTTGATAACGTGAGCTGCATCTCTCTCGCTGTAG
>JAFVLL020033884.1:0-25383 GCA_021397915.2 Tor tambroides | reverse complement strand
TATAAATACGTTTGAGTTAATAAATGTCTGTAAGAACATCAGGTGGACTGTATTTGTGTTATTTTGTCAGGTTAATGCTTCAGCTAGAGATGATGCGTTGCGCAGGTGTGGAAACTTGATGGATTGTGTTAATTGGGTTTCTAGCTTTAGTAATAGCAATCATACTCGCTGCATAAGATACCTGTCTGTGATGCAATGCCCTGTTACACTGCATTTATGTGTACTAATTATGGTTTCTATAGCCGTGGCATCATTATGATGGTATTAAGAGGTGGATTAATTCATGTAGTACGCCACTGAAGGCCTAGGTGTGAAATGCACGGCCCGCCACTGTTAATAATGAACATCACCTTCGCGAGTATGACTCTCACTCGGCTTTAAGTTAGCAAGTTAGCAGAAATTGAACAGGGACATTAAAACGCTTAACACAAATAACGCTTCATGTGGCGTAATGTATAAGACAGTGAAAAAGACAAAATAGTAAAGCATACTACGTGCAGATACGCACATAAGCCCAAAGTGTGAATGCAACGCGTTTTTTTTTTTTTTTTTTTACATGTTAAGCGTTTTCCTCTCACATAAAGACTGCTTAATGTACAGGGACAGTGATATTAAAAGACCACATTCTGTACACACCTTACTTAATAAAGCATAATATCTGCAGAAAAACTGATGAACCCAACATATTAACTTTAAATGCTGTCTTAATGCATGTGTTTTCGTCATTATGATTTTCTAAAGGGAGGAAAATGCTTAACTTGTAATTTAAAAAGTTGCGTTAATATTCTGGCCTCATCTGCATTTCTTTTAGCATCACTGCCTTACTATGTTAAACCAGCATTTTAAAATGCTACAAAACTGTTCAAGCTTCCAGTGATTTAATTTTAGTTGTCATTTACTGAAATAAATATAAAATACAGTGTGCTTGAGTCTGTCTGCTGAATGTGACCCACAATCTCTGATTCTCCTCCGTGCCGTAGCCATGGAAAAATTTAAATTTACAATGACAACAATTATTCTAAGTCATTAAAACATTTCCAACAAAGAAATGGATCGATTTCTGTCAGCTTGTTGAACACTTTATTTGGATAATCTACCACATGACGGCTGAAGCAGCAGCGAGCGTCCAGTGGGCGACACTGTTTTCACGCTAATCAGATCGAAGTAAAGGAAATTCTACAAAACTTAAGAGAAAAAAAATCTAATTATCATGTGAAGCAATAAAATAGCTTCTCTTTCCTGCAAACGATCCAATGAAGAATGTGAATATTTAACTTAAAAGCAAAAACAAAACAAAAGATAAGATAAGCAGGTATGCTTATTAATTTCAGCATTTGTAGCAGAGGGTGATCCTCTCAAGATGGCGGCGGCGCCCCAGTTTTCAACACAGCGTGACGTAGCTTCACATTCTCTGTAATTCAGAAACCCTTATTATTAGCCACACCTGTGGCTGTTAAGTGAATTGCAGTCAGCAACTTACTGCTGATGCTGGCACTCCTGTACACGTACCGTACCGGCGGAAAGAGACTGAACATGTTGCAGTGAAGCTATTTTTCGTTATTCACTAAGAAAAAAAGAAGATGGAAATACTTTTGCTGCAATATACTGTTAACGAACATCCAGACGGCGTCCACACAGCCAAGAGCAACGTTTAGATAAATATGTAAATATGTGCTGCGCCTTTTCGTGTCAATAGCAAAATAAACACACAACAAAAATGACAGCAGTGAGAAAGAAGCCGTTAAGAAAGCATCTGAAGTGGATATGTTTGCACCAACTGATGTCGACAGATGAGGTAATTAAAATTACATTGTTTTGAGTTTGTTTCTAACGTATGTTTGAGACTGTAGTCTATAGATCAACAAGCTGTTCATACATTGGCAATAAAAAAGTGATTAATGCATGAAAATAACATATAGCCCGTTTAACATCTGATGCAAGGGTGATCCTTAAAATGAAAAGTTGATAGTTAAATATAATGAGTTCTGTCTCTCTGTCTATCTTCTAGTCTAAACCGATGAGTTATCCAAAACCACCACACTATACTCACACTGCATCCCTTCAGCCCTCCATTCATCTGTCAGTCAGTGTGTCTGCTCTGGGCCAAAGGCCTCAGGGAGTCCTCAGCGCCTCTAATTTGGGCCGCCCCTGGGGGCTCCAAGGTCTGGCTTGCTGGGGCATATGCGGTAATCTCCTTTTTACCGTTTAGAGGCTAATTTGGTAACATTACACCTGCCTCTGTGAGCCACCACTTTGGCATGGTGTGGTTTGTGAGGCTTTTCCCTTTCTCTCTCTCCTCATTTTTTTCATCTGTTGGTAAGTTTTGTAATGAGATTACCCCCAAAGCCTCACTCTGCTTTGTGTCACCCGGAATACTCTGAGATCCGGGATCAACCGAATCAAAGCGAGGAGTTCCATTCGGCGCAAGATGCAGCCCAGCCGACCTCGATTCAGCACAGCCCCCCTGCCATCCAGACCCCCACTCCGCATGTGACTTGGACAACCTCGCTCGCTATCACACATGACATTGTGTGCGAGCTTTGCATAGGAAATATCTTTGTCTTCTCTGTTGGTTTGCTCGCTGGGATGCTTCTTTGCTTCTGTCTTTATCATGGCGCCTGGTCTATATTTATTGTCTACGTTTGAGTTATTCTCCACAAACTTTATTTTATGCAAAAAAAGTGTCAAATATTAAAACAGAATGACAAGGCAACAGTTCACTGCTTTGTCTGCTTCAGCTGTGGCACAACTCAACATTTCCCTTTCTGTTTTTCTTTAATAGTAATATTGGATTTCATACTGCAAGTTTTGAGAGCTAGACAATGCTAAACAGCCCTTTTACACAGACGGCTGTGTACATGACTGATTCCAATAAAACACTGAGCCACACACCCAAAACAGCCCATCTACAACCGCTCTCTTTGTTCTTCTAATTTGCTCCAACCCTAATGGCCTTGTGACAACAGACGCTGCATGCAGCACAGGAAAAATGATACAAAAGGAGAAAAAAAAATTAAGTGTAAAACGAGAGAGAAAGCTTCACAAGACAAAAAAAAGTCTTCATTCCCAGAACATTGTCCATGATCCTCTTGCTGAACACATCAAGAAATAACACGTCAATATTTTGCCCCTCTCCACAAAATATGATTTTGATTAAAAGGTGTAAAGGTTAGGGTCATAGAGAGGGTGAGGATTAGTATTATGGGCTGTGTCTGGGGTTACCATAACAGTCTGGCTAGTGGGACTAGTAATAACAACAGTAGTAATAATAATCACGGACTAATTGATTGAACTTTGTGTGCTTCCTAGCCAGAGAGTAGATATTTTGACAAGCCTAGAGCTCCCCTTGAAGTCTGTAGAATTAAAGCTTATATATCGAGGGACGCTTAGAGCACTTGTTTTTAAGGATGAGGTTCTGATGATCATGGAAATTGCTTGTTGAATACCTTTTGTTTGGTATAGTAATGAGTAGCACAGAAGAAATATGTGAACTCATTTTTTCCCCCAAGAGTCTGAGAACTATGCGGCCAGTTATAAATCTTTGGAAAATATGTTGTTAGTTGTTAGAGATGATAGTGAAGGAAAATATTATATCAGATTTTTTTTTCTTAAAGTGCTGCTGCATTCTGTATGAGGTTTTTCTTCTTCTTCTTTTTTTGGTGAAGGACAACTGAGCATTTTATTAAGAGACGTTTCACTTAAAAATATAAATTGTCAGTAACACTTTAGTTTAGGGACCAATTTTCACTATTAGCAAGTTGCTTATGATCATGCATATTACTAACACAATGGCTGTTTATTAGTACTTATAATGCACATTTTAATACCTTACTTTGCATGACCATATTTTTGATCCCTTAATCTTGCCCTATACCTAAACTTAACTACCTTATTTACTATTAATAAGTGGCAAATTAGGAGTTTATTGAGGCAAAAGTCATAGTTAATAGTTAGTTAATAGTGAGAATTGGTCCCCAAACTCAAGTGTGACCAAGTTCTCTTATGTACTCACTCTCATTTGTGATGCGATCTAGGAAAACCCAACACATGGTGAAATTTTACATTTTTTAGGTTTTGATACCATATGAAAGCTGGGTTCAAGCCCTTTCTAAAACTTTTTTGGTTTTTATTTTGTCCATAGCTTGAACGTAGGCTAACAAAATTTATGGCTATCTGATGATTTTCAGGAATGGAATTTTGAGGAAAACGGTTTTGAAGTGAGGCAATGAAAATAGAAACACAACAGTCAAGTATCACAAGTAAAAGTCACTTTACTGTGGTAAAAGACTTATTTTAGTCACCGTACATGATGTAAAAGATACAAAATGACCTCAAAGACAACAGAACATTTGCAAACATTTGAAAATTAAGTGTATATATCTGTTCATAAAACATCACAGATTACAGCGTGCAGGCTCTCCAATTCTTCTCCTGTTCTACTCTGGACTTATTGCTGGACTTAATACATAACCAGACACAGTTCGGGGGTTCTAACTTGTAGTTTTGTGTTCTCACCATTTGAACTAAATGAAAGTAATGCATAGCGATATGAAAATGGTGCCCTTTAAGAACGAGAGCTGTCTGTCAGGAGCGCTATACTGCATCATTACACAAACAGACTAACGTTACCCTGAAGAGGACAGTTTTCCGTTGTTTATAACTTCATCATCCGATCCTTCATCTCTGGATGTGAAATAGTCCATTATAACATCGTTGAAGGCACTGACATTACCAAGATTGAGCAGATTGAGATGAGCAAGATCGTTTAAGTGAGCAGCTACTTCAGACTGCGTTGTTCTCTTGCACTCCGCCATCTCACAATATTAAAAAATAAATAAATAAAAAAACTTTGCATGCCGTAGTTTACACAGGACTGGTGGGAAATGTGCATTGATACACCTTTATTATATTTGTTACGTGGTTTATTTTGATAGGTTAACTGTTTTTGTGGTGTTACGAGAAAGCATCTCCGCAGCGCGTTCTTAACATAAGAGAAAGACAGGCTTTTTTGCTTGCTGCAGTAAATCGCTATTTTCTGCAGTAAACAAGTGAATTTTTCAGAGATGATAGACAAGATGTTATAGAATAATAATTGAATGAAAACCTAATTTTGACAAAAAATTGACCTATTTTTCGAATTTCCTGAAAAAGTCCCAGCACAACATCCGACGGGGTTTCCTAGATAGCATCACATTTTGTTCCAAACCAGTAGGCTATGACTTTATTCTGTGGAACATATAGGAAGATATTTTTATTTATTTATTTGACAATATAATTAAAGTAAAAGGGGTCTTTAATGCAATATAATGCAGTGTTCATTCACAGCTGACACATTCATATTATTTTTTTCAGTATCTATTCTGCAAGAAGAAAGGTTTGGAATGACATAAAGGTGAGTAAACAATGACAAAATTTTCATTTTTGGTGTGAACTATCCCTTGAACATAGTGCACATATATGTTACAATAATACAGCGTATACTGAACGCCTTTTTAACATGTTAAAATGAGCAAATGTGCGCCATGAAGGTCTCACTCTATTTTTTTTTTTTACACTGGTTTTCTCAGTGTCAATCACAACAGCTTATTTATAGCACAAATCATCCATTTTACTCGTAGCAAAGAATGTGCAGCTCTCTACATTGGCTGTAGCCTCTTGGAGAGAGAGGTAGGCTATGTTTGAAGAGTGGTTTTTCACGCTGAGGAAAATCATGTTTGAAGTCTGGCCCCTGTCTTTCACACTTCTGATAAAGCCGTCGGGTTTAGCGTGTCTTCCGTGCAAAGCCCATGTCCTCCCCCTTTGTCTGACGCTCTCTTCCCCTTGCCTGCGCTCCCCCTGGCTCCCCTCTATTGTCTGCTCGCCTGTCACCATGCCCACATTACACTGTGTGGAGAATGGGCCCAAAGCCTTATCCCGAGGCTTCATGGGAGATGTAGTTGGGGGAATAGTTCTGTGGGGGTTTTTCTTCAATTTTTTTGTGTTTGACCCTTGCCTTTGCTGTGTATATTTTGTCTTATCAGGGTATATTTTAGTCCAAATTAGATCACTTAAAAATGAAAACCATATATTGTGAAGAAGAAAAAGGCAGTTATACACAACAAGATTTTTACGGTGAAACGACGTAATTATATTAAATACGCTTATAATGAATTACATTATATTTTCTTATATTTACATGCATTTTGCTTCAAATGTCACGTTTTTCGAAAAGCGATTTAGCCTTTGTTTTCTCTCACATTTTCTCCTCCATTGTTAGCCATGTCTCTTAAACACTCCACGCATATGCATGCACAGTATCGTATCAACTGAATATCTCAAACATTTTCAGAATAGCAAATATTTAAACAGGCTGGACAAACAAGTGACCGGAGGGATTGTATTAGGGGGATATTTCGCATAGTGTCCTATCAGCCCCCTCGATATTTTCATATTGAATGGGTATGCATGAACCATATGATCCTAGCATAAAGAGGGTGCCTGAACCTAGTCTCTTAAACTGTAGCAGGCATATATTACCAGGCTTAGAGCTTGGCAAGCCCTGCGTTTCCCAAAATAGATTTTCAACAATACTCCACGAGGTTGCATTAAATAAATCTGCACTCAGCTAATCCTAAAAGCAGTTCATATGTCGTGGAGATACTCTCACGCAGGACAAAGGCAGACACTCCGCTCGTCGTGCCTTCGTCGAGGGACAGACACATTTAAATACAGATATTTAGAGAAGGGGGGTGGATGGGGAGCCAAAAAATCCTCTTTTAATGTGACACAGAATTCGTCTAAAAAAGCGAGAAAGAAAATCTCCATCAATGTGCTACAGTGTCGCACAGCGAAGCAGATTTTTTATATCAATTTATCTCCCTCCCTCTCACTTTTCCTCTCTCTTTCTGCTGCAGTCTATTTTTTAATCTAGACCCAAACACTTGCAGGAGGGGCCATTTCAAACATGTTGTAGATAACTGTTAATCACATTACTGTTTTCCCACTTCCGTAAAACACCATAAATAGCGTACTGAGGTTCATCCCCTTCTTTTTTCCCCATTGAGAGAAAATTACGGTTGATGAATTGCTTCTGCCATGCATGTAGGCTAATGAAAGCTTGGCTCCTGGGCTTTCCTCAACAAAGGCTCACGATTTTTCCACTTTCCACTAAAATAAGAACCTGTTCCACTTTTAATTAATGGTTCTACTCTTCTTCATTCAAAGGCTACGGCAGACTTTTAAATTGATTTCGGAGGTGAGCTTGCTCATTAGCGTGGGGAAAAACAAAAGCATTGTTCTAGGATTGCAGGGGAGTAATTTGATCACACAGGTTTACAAAAGCTTTTAATTCTGATGTGATCTGCCAACCGAAATTACGTAACTCTGCACGTAACTATAAATGCACCAAACTCACGTCAACACAAATCATGTTGTGTATTCAGGAACCTCTTCTGCGAAGTAATTATATATTCTGAATGTACTTAAAAGTCATGATGGAAGTAGTGACAGATTTTTTCTTATCCTAGAGTAACGGATTATCGAAAAAGAAAAAATGTAGGCTGGGAACTTGGTTTCTGTGATCAGTTGTTGATTGGATGTTGAGATGTGGGCGGGGTTTACGCAGACAAGTCCTACATACGTCATCAAAGAAAAGTATGTCATTTTCACCTGAAGATTCAGGTATGGCATTTTGAATCAAAATTACAAGGCCAAAAGAATCAGATACATAAATAAATCATTCACAGTACAATGCTAGATGTATGAGTGATTTTTCATTTCATGATGACTTTAAGGCAAGGAATGACAAATCTGGGCTTGTTGCGTGGGTTATTAGCAAAACCTCCACCATAAAGCAATTCTAATCTGAGCAGACAGTCCCAGATAAAGCCTAACCACTCCTTAATGTGAATGACAACGGTGAAGGCAATCTTAGCATGCTCCTTAGACAGCTAACATTGTGTTTGTTCATCGGTGTGACTGATGTTTGCTTTTGGATCAGTTGTCCACACTCGGCTAACAATTAGCATACATCTGCTGCAGACAGCATGCAGCCTTGCTTTATGTACACTGCTATCGAGACCCCTCGCAGGCAGCTCTGTGCAGTAGTGTGCAAACACACGTCTGCTTGACTGGATGCTAGCCACCCTACCGAGTGACCCTGAAAGCAGAGTCAAGTGCACCAGGATTCTAATTGGTGAGCAATTATGCATGTCAACAATTTAATTACACAGTGTTTAGGTGGGACTTAGCCCTGATTACCGGCAACTTCACAGAATCCTGTTTAGTCAGCAATGACAAAATTCCATTTACCTTATCAAACGCAGTTTACCCAGACCAATGGAACACTGTTTTTGTTCCATATTCTTCTAGATTAGACTAAACTTTGACAATCCCGAATCCACATTTTTGTCTTTTAAAAGCATAGTTCACTAAAAAATGAAAATTCTGTCATTATTTACTCATGTCATTCCAACCTGTTTGACTTTCTTTATTCTGTTGAACACAAAAGAAGATATTTTGTACCCCATTGGCTTTCACTGAATTAACAAAACAGTTAAAACATTGTTCACAATAAATATTTAATATACCATAGAGCCCTATGAAATCCATTTTATTTTTTCCCAAATTCTATTTTATATACTTTTCCAAATTCCATTTTTTCCATTTTTCTGGATTCTTTTTTTTTTTTTAGTTTTAATTTTTCTATACTCTGTTTTAATGGTTAAATTAAATTGTATTAATTAGAAAGCATGTCTAATTAATTAAAATCATGAAACTTACAATATTAAACAGCAGTTTATTGAAAGTTTAACAAAAATTAAATGTTTAAGGCCCTATGAAATAGGTTTTATTTTTTCTCAAATTCCATTTTTTTCTTTTTTTCTTTTTTACCAAATTCTATTTTCCATTAATTTTCTGGATTCCATTTTAATGGTTTCATTAAATATTAATAATCAAAAGCATCTCTAATTAATTGATTTTATTATTATTTAAAAAAAAAATCCAGAAACACTTTGTGTGTTTACATTTTTCTGCTAAATATATTCTGGAAAAAAAATTTCTGGTAAATATTAATTTAAAAATGTTTTAATAATAATTTTATTAGTATCAGCAGTAGTACTATCATTACATTAAGTAATATTTCTGTCACAGTTTCTTCAAGTTAAACCAAAATTTTATTTTGACGGGTTGCTGTAAAGAATAGTATTACTCAAAATAAACTGTAAAATGCTCATGAAGTGACTCTTAGAGCTGTTCTAGAGATTATGTTTATGTGTTTATGTACTCATATATTGAGGCGGCAGAGGCTGAAAACACTGTGAGTGTCACACGTGCTTCGGTATGTGTGTAGTAAACGAAACCGTGTGTCTGCGCCATTCATTCACACAGAGACACACAGAACATGCAGGATTCATATTTAAATAGTATGTTGTGGCTTAATATTCACAGACACTAGTCCGTATCATGTTTTGATTTAAGTGTACTGACCTACTTTTGATGTATCCATCCAAATTTGGCAGATTCTGTGACATTCAGTGTTATACAGTAAATTCCATTTTTATGACTGGATTCCGCGATTTTGTCATCATTTATTTCGTCATCATTTACTCTAAAGCTATATAAGTTTCTTTCTTATGTTGAACACAAAAGAAGATATTTTGAAGAACCAAACAGTTGTTGGTCTGAAATACTATGGAAGTCAATGGGGACCATCAACTGATTACCAGCATTCTTCAAAATATCTTCTTTTGTGTTCAACATAAGAAAGAAACTTATACAGGTTTGGAATGACATAAGGGTGTGTAAATGATGACAAAATTCATTCAAATTCCATTTTTAAAGTGATCTATCCCTTTAAGTAAAATGCAGTCATTCATAAGTTCTTCAAGTAATCTTAAACACATTAGCTTTTTTAACTGTTTTGACCATTTTGATTTATCACAATCATTAAAAGCAGTCCAGATATTTAAATATGCTTTGGAGAACTGCAAAGAGACTGATAGGTGACCTGTGATCTGTTTCTACCAATGGAGAAATGGTCCTCCTGTTGGGTGTTCGCTGCAGGAGTGATCTGGCATTTGTATTATTAGCTGTCAGAATGAATACGGGCTGATGCTGAACAGACGCCATGCAGAAGCAGTGGCGGAAGTGGCACTTTAGCACTGTGGCTGGTTTCATAGCGATTAGTGCAAATCACCCAGCACTTAACGTTATTGCCCAGAAGGGCTAATAACAGCTTGACACCTCGTGTGAAATTTGAGATGTGCCACTTGTCCAAGTTTACTATGATTTTTTTATTTTTTATTTGATAGCCCAAAGAACCCAAAGTCACAAATTATATGTGTCAGTGTGTAAAAAAAAAAAAAAAAGAGGCAGGCGGTTTGTTTGGAATAAAGTTCTAAGCCGTAGAATGGGAATATTTAGGGGTTTGCAGGGAAACGTTGGTGGCGTCCTCCCTAAACCCCCCAGTATACAGAGGCTTGGCATGCCACAGAAGCTGCTGTCGCCATGGTGACAAGCCACTTCAGCTCAATCAGTGGTGCCCAGTGTTAACATGCTTTGAATCAAAAGTGGATTCAGAAGAATAAAAGAATATAACTGTTTGGTTTATGGGTCACAATAATTACTGTATGTCGGACATTATGAAATATGATGAACAAAGAATTATAATTGTAAAAGATAAAGCTCACTTTACTTTATTTTTGGGGTCCCAAAGATCCCAATAATGCATCTGTATAACAGAATGTAAATTATGAAATTAACTACTTATTTTCTTTTGAAATTCTTTTAATGTGTTACTCTGACTTAAAGGCTTACTCCACCCCAAAATGAAAATTTTGTCATTAATCACTTACCCCCATGTCGTTCCAAACCCGTAAAAGCTTTGTTCATCTTTGGAACACAATTTAAGATATTTTGGATGAAAACCGGGAGGCTTGTGACCTCCATTGACACCCACTTGGTAATTAACTGCTGTCAAAAGTGAAAAGTATGAAAGACATCGTCAAAATAGTCCATCTGCCATCAGTGGTTTAACCGTAATTTTACAAAGCTACGAGAACAGTTTTTGTACGCAAAGAAAACAAAAAATGACTTTATTCAACAATTCATCTCCTCAGCGTCAGCGTAGCACCATTTTGGAGAGTATCCGCTGGACGCAAAATGCGTACACTCTTCTGTGTCAGCTGCACCACAAGGATACGTCTTCTATATTTACGCTTTGATTTGAACGAAAACAGCGTACCCGTGTGGCGTGACTGACACAGAACAGCGTACGCATTTTGCATCCAGCGGATACTCTCCAAAATGGCGCTACGCTAACATGGAGGAGAAGAATTGTTGAATAAAATCATTATTTTTGTTTTCTTTGCAGACAAAAAGTATTCTCGTAGCTTCATAAAATTACGGTTTAACAGGGATGGGCAGTATTTCGAATACATGTATTTAAAATCCGTATTTGAAATACAAAATACTATTTTGTATTTTGTATTTAAATACCTTTGAAAAAAATCTAATGTATTTTGTATTTAAATACATTTAATCTTAGTATTTTGTATTTTCAAAATACATAAAATACTTTTTGTTCTATGGTCAGACGAGTCAAAATTTTACATTCTTGTTGGAAATCATGGACGCCATGTCCTCCGGGCTAAAGAGGAGGGAGACCTTCCAGCATGTTATCAGTGTTCAGTTCAAAAGCAGCATCTCTGATCATATGCATACGGTATGGGCAGCTTGCATGTTTTGGAAGGCACTATGAATACTGAAAGGTATATAAAGGTTTTAGAGCAACATATGCTCCCCGCACTGGACACGGTACAGAGCAGTCACACTTGTGAAATGAACTGGACTTTGGGGGTCAATCGTGCTCAAGCACGGATCAGATCCCCTAGTGTGAGTTCACCCTAAATCTAAGTGAATAGAAGATAGCACACCACAACTATAACCATAAGAGCACAAAAAATTATGAATGATAAAAACATTGACAGCCAATCAGAATCATTTCTGCTTTAAAGAGCTTGAGCATTTAGTGACAGATGACACAACTACATTGTATACTTAGAATACATTAATATAGTTACCTTTATAATTATCATTCTTGGTGTAAACAGGCCTTAATAATGTTACTTCACTGGATGGCCAATTTCAAATGTATTTTGTGTATTTTCAAAATACAAAATACTGTATTTGTATTTAAATACATTTTCCCACACAGTATTTTGTATTTGTATTTAAATGCATTTTTTCCACACAGTATTTAGTATTTTTATTTTAAAAACATTTTGATGTATTTGTGCCCATCTCTGCGGTTGAACCACTGATGGCAGATGGACTATTTTGACAATGTCTTTCATACTTTTCTGGGCCTTGACAGTGTTAATTACTGGGCAGTCAATGGGACAGTCACAAGCCTTCCGGTTTTCATCCAAAATATCTTAAATTGTGTTCCGAAGGCGAACAAAGCTTTTATGGGTTTGGAACGACATGGGGGTAAGTGACTAATGACAAAATTTTCATTTTGGGGTGGAGTAACCCTTTAAACAAAACTCACTAGGCAGATTTTGTTGAAGTGTCACACTTTTTATGAAAAGTGACTGCATTAAAGTATAGTAAAGGTGTTTTTGTTTCAGGTACTTTTGAAAATATATGACTGGTGTGAAACACAAATATGTAGCATATAAGTAGCAGATAAAATATAAATGGTTTGATTAAAGTAAAAAAAAAAATGATTTAAAGGGTTAGTTCACCCAAAAATGAAATTTCTGTCATTAATTACTCATGCCGTTACAAACCCGTAAGACCTTCGTTCATCTTCAAAACACAAGTTAAGATAATTTTGATTAAATCCAAGAGCCTTCTGGCTCTGCATAGACAGCAACAGAACTGCGTCGTTGTACTGTCATGAAAAGCATCGAAGACTGACACGGAAGAGAAGAAATTGTTAAATGAAGTCATTATTCTTGTTTTCTTTGTGCACAAAAAGTATTCTCGTAGCTTCATAACATTACGGTTGAACCACTGATGTCACATGAACTATTTTAATGATGTCCTTACTACCTTTCTGGGCCTTGAATGTGGTAGTTGCGTTGCTGTCTATGCAGGGTCAGAAAGCTCTCAGATTTCATCAAATATATCTTTATTTGTTTTCCAAAGATGAACAAAGGTCTTACGGGTTTGGAATGACATGAGGGTGAGTAATTTAATGACAGAATTTTCATTTTTGGGTGATCTATCCCTTTAACAACACTGAACCAACATTAATACATTAAGTTTCACCAACAAAATTCATTTTAAGGGTTCAAGTAGCATCACGTAGCATCAAGTTACATTTTTGTTTCTCGTTTTTTATTAGATTAGGAAAGGTCTTAAAGTATCAACCCCATACTTCAAACTATTAAACAGGCCTTTGGGTCTCTCACATAGGCTACTGCAAACAGATCAGGAGTGCTAGTGGTGTTTCAAAAGAGCATCAAGCTGAAATGACGCGGCCGATATAGAGAGAAAGACAGGGGAAAAGCGCACTCCCGTAGGATGTGATGTGGAGAGTGTAATAGTCTCAAACTGTCACAGTGTTTGCATACACCCGACAGCCTCCGAAGATATAGGAATATCCTCTCCCCTGCCTCCGACAGCAAACGTCTGTCTCCATCAATCAAGTGGAGTTAATTTAAAAGCATAAGCTTCTTAATTAAAGGAGGTTAGTTGAGCACTGAAATCAAATTCCTGAAATGAGTTTTAATGTCCTCATATTCCCCAGCTCATAGGATGCCTCGTCCTCATCACCTCTCGAATGGTAGAGTAATATTCATCGACTTCAGTTTCCACATTGTCCTAAAACAGTCTCGCCACATAGGCATTCACTAAAAGGCCGAGAGACGTTAATGTGGTCTCAGCAGGCCAAATGCACTTCTCTCTTATCGCCATCCGCTCTTTCTTTCCCTCTCTCCATCCATGCCCTGCATCCCTGGTGGGAAGCGCAGAACGAGATGAGAGGACGCGAAAGCGAGACAGCGAGCGAGATCGTAGCATTAAGTAAATAATTTGTATGATAATTCATTACAGTGGCGTCTTTTTCAACTTTAATTGGTCTAAATGAAGAGACATTTCACACCATTTAGATAAAAAAAGAAAAAGGAGGCCAGCATAATGAAAAGGGGGCCTGGCTATCGGACTTCAGAGGTTTTCTCTAAATGAAAATGTAATTGCAGGCGGAATGGTACAAGAGGAGTCGACCCAGCGCAGCAGATCGGGGGTATCTTCAGACAGCCGCGCAAAAGCTAATGACTGAGCAATTTGGAACATTTACTCACCCCAAAGACTCTCATTAAGTCAATCACAGGCTTAGCCGAAGCCCACTCGCAGCGGCGGAGGGAACCCTACGCGTTTATTCCGACATCAATCAGGAAGGCCGTCTCTCTCGCGCGCGCGCTCAGTGTCTCTCTCTCCGCGTCTCACTCTCTAAAGCTCTCTCTCCCCCTCCCCCTGCTAGGCGGCGGTAAAAAAGAAAGGCCCAAGTAATTTATTCGGGATCTTTGAGAGGATAATGGCCAATTATTTGTTTATAACACTGGTTAAATTTTCATTAGGCAGATTAATGGAATATCATGTACTGTCAACAGTGGACCGAGGGGTGGTGTGTCAGAGATAAACGCCCCGGCAGATGATGTCACTCTGTGGGTAAATTGGTTTTTCCCACTCCCCTGTCTCTGCTTCTCCATATGGAAATGTAAAAGGTGGATGAGGTGGACAGCGAGGAGATGACAGAATATGGAATTGTGGATATACTGAAAGAAGCGTGTGAGCACTCCAGGCAGAATCTAGCCTTTTTATATATTTATATAAGCGTATGGTCTTTTTCAGACTTTCTGTCACTGTTTAGATCATAAAAGTTGCTAGCATATCTGAATTTTTTAGAGCTCGATTCATTTCTGGAAAATATGTCTTGGGAACATGCGCCCAGTGCTTCTTGAACAAGTTATACATCGCGAGAATGTGGATATAAGCCTTCTTTTACAGTTTTCAATTTCAACTCCAACACTTCTAATGGTTCAGCTGCATTGGAGATACAGTTCCTGCTTTGCCTTCTATCGGGGCAAGATGTTGGCACCATTTAAATGATTCATTTCAACAGTTTAAACTTTCAGATGGGCTCATAAATAGATTCATGGAGTCATAAATAGAGCTTTTCGAGTGGTGACACGAGGGGGACAGCATAATCTGACATTATGCAGCCGACTCTATTTCTGTAAATGACAGTCTTCAGTGAAGCGGCTGCTACAAGTAAAGGCAGTGGGACACATTCTGACCCCTTAGACTGATAGGATGATAAATAGCGGTTTGAACCTGGAGTCAAAGGTTCATAAACAGCCACTTGAAACGTATCTAAGAATTCCTATTTTCTGCATATTGGCGCAGTTTACTGCCAGAGGCATATTTATATACACACACAAATCCAGATATTATTTACTGGCTTTTCATGCTTCAAAGAAAAGTTCTGAGTAGTCAAAGTAAATCATGGGGTATTAATATTTAGAAAATTGTTTGGCGAATTCATTTAATAGTACCACCACCACTGATGCATGGTATTTCAAGCTTTATTCCCTTTTAGCACCTATAATCCATAAAAATTTGACAAGAAATATTTATATATTGATTCTATGTAAGTTTGTTTATTGAAAATTTGACCTAAATTAGTATTTTCTATCAAAATGTCAACATGATCGCTTAAACCGAGCAGCTTTCTTACAATTGTCTGCAACCTCACATTTAGATCTGCCTATAGCCAATAAACAATCAATACATTCATCCAAGTCCTCTCCCTATATTTTTCGACAATTCATTTAACTTGGATCTAAATCACAGTGTGGAAGAAAAGTTCTGTTGCTACTTCTGTTACATCGCAAATTTAATTGAGGTGTTATTTTGTAGTGATAATAGCAGCAGTAATTCACTAAACAATGATATCGAAATTAATAATGGAGAAGAGTGTTATAACCAGTCATATATCTAAATGTGTGCGGTATCGAAGAGTGTAATTTTGACATTTTAAAAAGCATCCTCCAGTACATAGATTGCAGTAGTAGTAGCGTGATGGGTCACACTTTATTTTAAGGTCCAATTCTCGCTATTAACAAACCACTAACTATGATTTTTGCCTCAATAAACTACTAATTTGCTGCTTATTAATAGTTAGTAAGGAAGTTGTTAAGTTTAGGTATTGGATTAGCGATGTAGAATATGCTCATGAAGAATATGTGGTTTATAAGTACTAATAAACAGCCAATGCGTTAATGCTAATAAGCAACTAGTTAATAGTGAGAATTGGTGTTACCGAGTGATGCTAGTAGTCTTAACTAGACAAACTTAGCCAAATTGCAGCAGTAGCCTGCTGCAGCCTCCACAACCTTACACTAAGTAAAACACTTTGTGGCCATGCTTGTGGCATTATATGATTTGCATGACTGCTTCTAAAGAATCAGGCACTAAAACAGGAAGTTGTATGCAGGATTCCTCCCTTTGACTCTTTGCACTAAAAGAAATACCATCAATAATGTCACATTGTCATTTTTAGACTAAAAAATAAATATAGTTTTAAAATAAATATTTGTATATAAAGGACATTTTTAAGACAGCACAGGGTAATAGATTAAACATGTAACTAATAGTTGCTTCCCCAGCTGGTTACATTTAAGAATTGAAAACATTTTTTGAAATGTTATGTTTAAATAGGCAATATGTAATTAGATCTGAACAAATTTGCATGCATTTACAGAACATAAGTATGAACATTGGATAAAAGCAGAGTCAAGTTCTTGTTACATTTCTGTCAGGGGATTTTGAGTATTCTTTTTTATTCCTCCATAAAACAAATACTGTCAGAAAAAAGTAGCAACCAGTCAGAAAAAAAAAATCAAAAAATGTTTTTTTAGATATAAACTGTTAAACTGTATGAAATAAATATTGTATTAAAAAAAAAAACCCTCTTGGAATAAAACTGTAAAGTTTGTTGTATGTAAGTGCTACAGAAGTGGAGGAAAAGCATGAGGAAAAACTGGTTCAGTGCTTGAAGAAAAAATAATTTTGAGAAAACACCTTTAAAGATATGTACGGTAATTTAAATCTACAGACGCATATAGTGTAATAAAATAAACACTTAAAAGTGTAATTTGGATGTTTTCTTTCCACTAGTCTGAAACAACATGTTATGAAAAGCCAAACAGCCCAAAATCTCAATTCTGACCAGTGCATAAAAAACAATATTTTTGCCTTTAAAAAATTGGTAGAATGAGTGACAACACCAGAAATGATGATTCCAGGCAGTTTAGATCAACACAACTAGCATATGCAACAGTCCTGCATCAAAGTGCAAAGAGGAAGTGAGCCGATGTAATGGCCTAAAAAATGGGAAAACGAGTCAAGCATGTTGCCCCCTCCTCTCTGTCACCATCCATATCATGGTGGACAAATTGTCCTGATCTCCCTTTCACACATGCCTCCTCCACATCTAAATGTTCATCCATCACTTTCCCTAAGTCTAACATCACCCTCTTTAAAAGCCCGTGGGGAAACCTGAACGGCCGGCTCCACCCAATCAAAACAATCGCGCGAGAGGTGGGGGTTATCGAAGGGCGAGCTATCTGTAGCTAGGGCTACGGGTTGCTGGCAGGACACAGGGTCCATTTAATTAGACCTGCTGCTTCCCTCTGGTGCGAAAGATTCTCAGACCACTTTGATTCGCCATTGCTCTCCCAGCAGGAAGTGCCTGGTGATAATTGACACAGGATTTCCTTGTTAACCAGCCACAGACTGGCTGGATTAAAGTGACAGAGATCTCCAGAAGAAAGTGGGGAGCAGATAAGGGAGGGGTTGGTGAGGTGAAGGTGCTCGCTGAAGGTAGGGGAAATTGTGCGAGGGGGGTGAGTGAAGCAGCTATTTACTGCTGTTGAGAAACCGGAGAGGAAATCGTAATAACAGACGGGTGTGTGGGTCCCGGCGTGAGTTGTAGCTCCTACTTATCTTGGCCATTTCAGCTTGGCTGATCAAAGATTGGCTCCGTCAGAATAACCTGGACCCTGGGTTGAGTACATGCTTCCACGCTTTGTTTTTTTTTGGCAAATTATCGTTCCCTCCTTCCCTGCCTCCCCCTCTACTGTGGTATTACTGTTTATAGAGGGCTAGAGAGGTAATCTCCTTTCATTCAGACAATTATGCACTATCGTGAAATGAAAGCACATTTGCAAATGACGTAATTTTCGCCTCTTTGTACCAACTAGGTCATGAGCCCTGACAAAAGTATTATCATACAGAGAGAGAGGGAGAGAGGATAAAAACTCATTCGGCCGTGGACAAACATGAGGTTTCCACAGCACCTAATCCATATTATTTATTTCCACATTTTCACCTCCCTTATCCACACAGCTCACGCACTCACACACTCGCACACACACTCACACACTCACTCTGTGTTACCAAGTGTCCAGATTTAGGCTGGAATGGAAAACTAAATATCCAAGAAATCAGGGCACGTAAGCCTACATCTGGCATGACAGTATACAGTCATACAGACACTAAAGTCTCCAATTGACATCATTAATTGTAATGAGAAATATTGTGCATTTCACTGATACATGAATATGTCTGTACCAAACACATTCACATATTGTTGTAGAGATGCAATTACATACATGCAATATTTAAATACATCTTTATTAAAACTTAGATACAATTATCTTTAATATGCAGTAACAAAATTAATAATTTTGATTTTGTTAAATATTGGATATTTTGTTAAATATTTTGTTTTTGTTAAATATATGAATAAAAATTGCAACTAATGAACAGAAATACAAGACTATTTGATACAGTTCAATTTACCAGCACAGGTTTAGGTTACTTAAATATTTTATTGTTCAATCATTTCGACATACACTACCGATCAAAAGTTTGAGGTCATTACAATTTTTTAAAAGAAATTAATAATTTTATTGCATAAAAATGTTTTTAATCTAGAAAAATCAAATCTAAAATTGGAATATCATCATATATTTTCTAATATGTGTAAACAAGTTAAGAAGTCTCATGCTCACTAAGAGTGCATTTATTTGCTCAAAAATATTTGGAAAAATATTTAATATCACAAAATATTATTAATATTTAAAAAACTGTTCTATATTTTAATGTTATGTAATTTATTCCTATGATGGCAAAGCTGAATTTTCAACAGCAATTAGTCCAAAAGGGACAGTAAAGACATTTGTAAAGTTGCAAAAGATTTGTATTTCAAATAAATGCTGTTCTTTTCAACTTTCTATTTATTAAAGTTTCTTAAAATGTATCAAGATTTCCACAAAAAAAAAATATAAAGCAGCATAACTGTTTTTTGACATTCATAATAATAAGAAATATTTCTTGAGCAGCAAATCAGCATATTAGAATGATTTCTGAATGATCATGTGACACTGAAGACTTGAGTATTTGCTGTTATAAATATAAAACTTTTTTAATAGTAATATTTTTTTAATAGTAAAAATATTTCACGACATTACAATTTATTCCCATATTTTTGAGCAAATAAATGCAGTAGTGTATGTGGGTAGTGTAAATGCACTGATTATCTCTATGTTATTATAAGGTATTTTAGATCGTATTTTCAATATCTTCTCTTTCACTGGCAGCATGATGATTAATCCGCTAGTGACATTACTGTCTTGTAGTGGAATTCATCAGGAGGACTAGCATTTGACCCCATCTGACCTTCTCTTCCTTCAGCTCCATCTGCCCAGAGGTAAGCAGCACATGATCACACATGAGAGAAAAAAACAAGTGAGGTATGAATTTGGCCTTGTGTGACTGAGATATATCTGTAACTGTCTCTGTCTGTACAGCAGACTACAATAAATGTCTAAAAAAAAAACTATTAAATTGTATTTGCATAAGCTAATGCTAACAGCATCAGTGTGTTCAGGTTGAATTCAAACAGGCATCTTTTAACCTTTCCAGACAGAATGCACTAATATGTTTCTCCAAATATTTTGGGTCAGTTGTCACAATGAACAGTTAAAACTGATAAAAATTTGGTTAGAATCCACCTTCATTATATAATTGACTGAATATATGCTAGTGTGTTTACTTGATTACACATCTATTAGAAAATATATGATGATATTCCAATTTTAGTTTGATTGACAGAATTCACAAACCTTATTCTGCTTTTGAGCAAGATCCTTAAAGCCAACATACAAAACCTAGTTTCTGAGAAAACTTCCCCTCATGAACGACTTTTTGCAAATATCTTGAGTAAACAAACTTTCAGCAGACACAAAATAATTTCCATGCACATTAACTCACTTTTTTCTTAAAATTAAGCACATTTCCAGATTAAAAACATATTTTAAGTGTAGTGTTCCTCTTCACAGGCCAGAGAAACTTTACACTGTGTTGTGAGACTGTTATCAGTGCTCATGTCGGCAGGAACTGCATCTAAACCCTGCTGTAAGACTTCAATATGTGAGTATTAACACGCTTCAGGGTGCTTGACTTCTGTATCCGGAATTGCTTTCTAGCAGAGAGTGAGAAAGGCGAGACAGAGGGTTAGAGATTTGCTGTTCTCTCAGACCAAAGTAAATATGATAGGCAGGAAAAGCAATCATATAACCAACATATGCTCCCCTATCGAGAAAACACAGGAGTCTAGATTAAGATTTTGTCATGAGTGAAATCATTGCTGTTTAATTGAATCGTGCTACAGATAAACTCCTTGGTCGAGCCCTCTCCCGATGGCTTGGTCGTGATAAACAACTTCAATCAGAGTGCTATAGAGTCACACACTGGCTCTCTTGACTTTTCCACTGATCTTTATTCAGTGAAACTAGAGGGGATTGTGTGTGTGTGTGTGTGTGTGTGTGTGTGTGAGTGCGTGCGTGTGTATGAGTATGCCTTGATGGCGAGTGCTGTAGGACTGAGCTATTTGAAATGTTTTAGGCCATTGGTGCATTTCTTCATACTTTTGATTATGCATAGATGTCCCAAGTTTATTTACATAAACCGCTGAGATATATCAGTCTGTACAGTGATTTGACATGAATATGCATGTAAAACCTGCCTCACCATTATATAGTTAAATCCACCTTCATTATATAGTTGACTGAATGTATAGCCTACTGTACTTTTTTGTGTATATGTTAACTTGTTTACATGTCTATTAGAAAACAGGTGATAATATTGTAATTTTATTCTGGTTTTGAACAAGGTTCTTGAAACAACAAACAAAACCTTACTACTTCTGAGAAAACTTTCAGCTAGGGATGCACGATATTATCGGACCAATATCGGAATCGGCCGATATTGGCTTTAAATGTAAATATCGGCATCGGCCCGCCCAATGTGAAAAATCATGCCGATATGTCTTGTCGATAAGAAGAATACGTTAACTCACATGTGCTCAAGGTGTGCTAGCCATTAGATCATGTCAGCAGTGTGGCTCATTCTTGAGGCAATGTTTTTCCTAAATGATGATTAGATTCACTGTTTTGAATGGTTGCATTTAATCTGAGAATGCATGTACATAATGACGCGTTCGGTGTGAGATGGAGTAAACAATAATAATAACATGTGCAGCGGCAGCCTACCCCGGGTCCTAATGCCCATTTGGTAAGGAGTTTTAATTCTGCAGTGGGCACTGTTGACCTACTTCTAATACAGTAGTCAACATTTGAAGTGGATCAAAAAAGTTCATCAAAGTTGTCCTAAGACAAGAACGCATTTTGGTTTTAGGTTTTAGGACAACTTTGATTAAAGGTTTTGATCCACTTCAAATGTTGACTAAAATGAAAGTAAAATACACAAATAACATTTAGACTGTATTTCCAATTAAATAAATCAGTAATTGATGTCATAAAATCAAGAGTATGTTTTGATTTAAAGGTCAGAAGCTATAGCTTACATGAATAAAAAAATCACAAACATGGCACTTGTAAATTAAATAATTTTATATATACTGATTTATTCATTAATGTGTGATGTTATATTTTTTAAACAAATTATGAGCTAAAAGATTTTCAGAATTTTTACAACTCTTTTGCTTTAGATTATCTACAAATGTTAAATCTTTAAATAAAATGTCAAGGTTACCACTGCATCTTTCTGAAAAAAAAAAAAAACAAATGCAGCAATTGATATATAGTTTATTTATAGTTAATTAAGTCTAACAAATAAATTCTTGTTAAAAACTAGCCAAATAAAATAATGTGCTTATAATTTTCGCACAGGAGAGACTTGATGTTTCCAAACAAAAGGAAAAATATCAGTATTGGCTATCGGCCAAAATGAGTTGAAAAATATCGACATATCGGATATCGGCAAAATCCAATATCGTGCATCCCTGCTTTCAGCAGACACAAAATAATGTTCTTGCACATTAACTCACTTTTTTATTAAAATTAAACACATTTCTAGATTAATAATGATAACGCTTTAGAATAGGAAACTATTAATTAAGAGTTTTCTCTCAGAAAACTCCTAATTTGCTGCTTATTAATAGTAAGGTAGTTGTTAAGTTTAGATATTGGGTGGATAAAGGAATCTAAAATATGGTCATGCAGAATAAGGCATGCGCTTTATAAGTACTAATAAACAGCCAATATGCATGCTAATAAGCAGCTAGTTAATAGCGAGAATTGGTCCTTAAATTGGTTACCTTAATAACATTTTTTAAGTGAAGTGTTCCTCTTTCACAGGCCAGAGGAATTTTACACTGCTGTTGTGAGACTGTTATCAGTGCATAAACCTCTGAGATGTATCGGTCTATACAATTATTTGACATTAATATGTGTGTAAAACCTGCCTCAGGGGGTTAAAATTAATCAACAGAAACATTTTCCCATGAATCAACAAATAATTTCATAGTACACTGTCAAAAAAAGGTGCAAAAGCTGTCACTACTAAAATGCACATTTAGGAGTAAATAAGGTGCAAAAGGTGTAACTTCTGAAAGGGTTTCACCCCAGTGACAGCTTTTGTACCTTTTTTTCTGAGAGTGTATAGGCCACAGTAACCATCTGACAAGATCTATATTTAGGAAATCAATATGAAGCATCATTATGGATCCTGATCCAGAGATGATGATTCTGATTTACTATGAATCCTATGTCACTGAAATTTGAGAAAAAGCACTTTTATCCAGTTGAAAGCCTGTCTAACTCTATATCACAAAGGCAAACTTCAAACGTGTACAGGAAGCCGTCTGACTAAACCGCCATAGGGGACAGGGTCTTGAGTGGAGATTGTTGGGTTAGTATTTTGAGTGCAGGCCAGAATCAAATGATTACTAGGCTCTTTATCAGTGCGCCACCACGCAGAGGGTGGGTAAATTTCTGGGCGTTGTGAACCATACCTTGTGATCCAGTCACTACACATTCCCCTAATCTGACCACTTCAGCTTTCCACTCATTGTTCTTCTGTATGGAGCCATGGTCTAGGTTCCATTTGTGCTACTGGCTTGCTTGACTGAGATAAAGTAGTCCAAGACCTCCTATGAGATTCCAGGACCAAATACAGGCACTAGGATTCAAAAAGTTGGAAGATATCTAAAAGAAAATAGTCTTTTATGTTTCATTGTTTGCTGTTGCAACTATTAAGCCATTTTTGCAGCCTAAATGTTTGTAATGTTCCTGTATTATTTATGTGCTTACATCCCTTTAGTCATTTGGCTTCAAATGGATCTGGATCAGTTCAAATTTGTTCCCTTTAGTGTGGCTAAATATATATATATATATATATATATATATATAAGCAAAAGGACATGTTGAGGGTAGGTGACCCAGGGTCAGCTGCAGACTTCAGGACAAATGTCCAGGGAAAGGGAGGAAAGGGTCGTGGCCTCTTCCGTCCAGGACTCCTTAGCCTTCAGATTACCCCCAATGGTAGCCCCTGATTAAGTACTGAAAATCAGAGCCACCTGTGAGCACATATGAAACCTGAGTGAGAGGGCAGAGGTGCTTATTTGTTTTTGCTAAATTAATGGAGGCTAATTGATTCCATTACATCATTACAGAGGGGGAGGAGAGATGGAACACTTCCAATCAGTTGTTGTAGGATGCCGAGGACACTTGATGAAGATTTGTACTGCTGATCAGAAACAGACATGCATGTCCACACTTTGTGACCACGTGTCAAACTTTCTCTCTTCCTCTCTCTCGCTGTCATTCATTTAGTTCTGCAGTATCCTATAGAGTGCTAACAGTGTCGCTAAGAAACATTGGCTCTGTCTTTGATATGTTTAATGAAGAAGGGTGGCAACTAGCAGGGACATAGCAGTATCGTGCCAACAAAAAAAGCATATTTTCCAGTTTGCTGAACCTTTTGAGTCACAAATACTAAGAAATGTGAATTACTTGAAGCTACATTAAAACTTGTGTTAGTTCAAAAGAATTAAACAATAGTGGTGTCCCAGCTAATCAAGCACAATCGTCTGGACCATTTTAAATTAAACTATTGCTAAAATATTGAGGGTTTGTGAGTTTCTAGTATGCATTGCAGCATGAATATATGGTCTATGTACAGACTTCAGAAACTATATCCCAGATATCTTTGATTTGAGGCATGTAATTAACAAACAAATTAAAATGAACAAAAAGTGTCACTTAGGACAATTTTTAAGACAATAATTGAGAGAACCAAAAAAATCTATTAATAAATTTAAATAGTTCCATTTTTTACAGTGCAGTTATTCAAATGTCTGATTATTATATTGGAAGCTTGACTAGAAATAATTTTGAAATGAATACTTTAATTCAACAAGTGTCTATTAAATTGGTCAAATTAAAAGTAAAGATATTTCTAATTTTAAAAAAAAACTTTCAAATAAATGCTGTTCTTTTGAACTTTCTATTCATCAAAGAACCTGAACTAAGATATAAGGCAGCACAACTATTTGCAACAGTGAAAATAATTATAAAATTAAAAGAAATCAACATATTAGAATGATTTCTGAAGGATCTCTTGACACTGAAAAACAAAGTAAATGCTGCTAAAAAGAAAATTCAGCTTTGCCAGGAATAAATTACTTTTTAAAATATATTAACAGTTGTTTTAATTATATTATACAATATTACTGTTTGTACTGTATTTTTAATTTTAAAAAATGCTACCTTGATAAAATATCTTTCTGACCCCAAACTCTTGAATAATTGTGTTAATATATTGACAGTGCATAGTTTAGTGTGCCTAAAAATCAAGTGAATTTTTCTGTTATGTGACCACTGAAGATGTGTGAGGTGATGATTCAAACAGATTCCAGTTATGGTCAGGACCAGAAGCTTAGTGAGGTTCAAGTCTGTGATAAAGTGAATTAGCCTGTTTACTCTGACCTGAGTGGGTGCTGAAAGATGTGCAGTGTGTGTTGGA
>JAFVLL020033883.1:0-10797 GCA_021397915.2 Tor tambroides | reverse complement strand
ACCTAATAAATATCTCATCACAAATAAAATTAAAGAAATTTCATTTAAGATACTGCATAAATATTACCCTGCTAAGCATTTTCTCACCAGATTTATTGAAGATATAGATGTAAATTGTTCATTCTGTTCACGACACCCTGAAACAGTGCCTCATATTTTCTGGCATTGTCAATATACAAAGAGGTTATGGTGGGAGGTTTCTAGATTTATAAATGACAAAGTGTTGTGCAACTTTCTTTTACTATATGAACATGTAATATTTGGTTTTTTGAACTATGACAAGAAGTTGGAAAATGAGGCTTATATAATTAATCTCTTGATTATTCTTGTTAAGTTTCATATTCATCGTTGTAAATTCAGCAATCAGAAGCCTCTTTTTTCTGTGGTACTTAAGGAATTAGATATTTATATAAGCACCATTAAGGAGAGTACAAACAAAAAAGCTGTAAAAACTGTGTATCTATTTGGTATATTTAAGTTATTGTGATTTAGTAGGGCCTTTCATTATTTTATTATTTTATTTTATTTTATTTTATATGTTGACTTTATACATACATGTAATTTTTATTTTATTTTATTTTTTTATCTGTGTGTATACCCTTGGCACTTTTGTTCTGTATTTGTTCAAGCATTAATAATTTTTTTTTTTTTAAAAAAGTCACTCTCATCTCCTTTTATATCCATGGAACGTACCATATCCGCCCCTAATAACTCGAATAGTTGATCGCATCACTACACACACACACACACACACACACATATATATATATATATATATATATATATATATATAGGTATCTGTTCACTAAAATAAATAAATAAATCATTGAGCATGTTGATAGACCTATCAAGAGCAACTATTTTATTACTGTCACAGTCATCAGTCATGCTGCACTGCGTTTCGCAGAATCCCTCTTGCCACTCACCTGCACTCCGTCGTAATCACTCATACCTGACCTCTATCAGGGAATCCTTCTCACCTGTTGCCACCAATCAAGCTCCCTATAAAACAACACTCCATCCTTACACTCAGGGTCTGGTCTCGAGGTTACAAGCTCCTTGTCTGTCTTGTCATTTACCTGTTGGATCCCTGTGGCTTTGTGAATATCTTCCTTCAGTTGATATTCCTAAAAGGGAAAGATGAGGACTGCTAATTTCTCTTTTTTGCTTCATTGGACTCTGAGTTATTGCACTTACCTTTTGACTTTGCCTTCAGTTTGTTTAATAAAGAAGCTCTTATTATACTCACCCTCGTGTGCCTCTCCATCCAATGTGTGACAATTACATTAGCGATCACTAATATTGACCATGTGATTTTATATCATAGATGCACACATGCTTTGTATGTATTATACTGTACAAAAATTTAATTTTATTTCTGAGAAACTAAATTATTATTGTTAAGCACATTATAAACATCTATGTTTGAGCAGATATTTGCAGACAGAGCATTTAAAAGTAAAGATTGGTCTAAACATTCTTAGACATTACTTTTATATAGTCTAAACATCACTTTTATATCGTATAGTTTATAGAACATAAAAACATCCTCACATCGTACAACATTTAGATTTTGCACTCGATTTCACATTTCAGTCTGGAATTATAGTTTGGGAAAAGTCCAACTTCTAAATGCGTTCAAGTTTGTCACAACACATTATCTAATGCCAATAAGAAACATTACTTACTCTGCATAAATGATCTTCTTCGCTGGCTCAAGCTATGCTTGCGTACTGCTTGTGAGGTAACAACCCAGTCTCATGGCATTTCGTGAGATAGTCATTAATTCATGTTCACGGACACGATTTTCCCTTTTTTTTCCCGTGTCACTCAGCATGATTTTCAGTCTAATGCATTTCAATAGGGAGTAACTTTGGTGCCTGCACCACATTTTTCTTTCTGCCACTGCAACACATTCGGTGATTTCTTTTTAATCAGCCACCATATATTATTTGCATTTATTTATTTTATTTACACAATTTACACGTTTGAGCACTTAACTCAACCCCACCCATTTGTATATTATATAAAACATGTAACAGGCAGATATAACAAGCTCTAGTTTGTATAATAATATTTATTGCAACCCCTCCATTGCAGAGCCTTTAAAAACTCTTTCAACAGCACTGCTCCATAGTTCTAACTGGTGACGCGGTGCACAATGACAGTTGGGTGATTTTCCCTCTCCACTTCTTGTGAAGTGATGTATCGATGTTCCCTTATTCCCTATGCTGTTCGCAGTGCCCTTCAAACTGAACATGTTCACTCTCTTCGGATTGGAATCTCACATAAGATTGCAGAATACCCTGTGAAGTCCACTTCGTAGTCCACTTATGGTCGAATGGAACGCACCTAAAGACTTTATATAGAGGAAAACTGTGCATTCCTATTATTTATGAATGGGAGCCGTTGAGAGTCGCATCAATTCCATTCACTCCAATGGACCAGTTTTTTACAGCAATGGTGGATCGTGGAACCGCTCAATAGTTCCCAGAAGTTAGCGGTAATACTATCAGCGCCGTAGAGATGCAGCAGAAGAGACCGGTGTGATGAACTTTTAAAAGGTAAGACATTTAAAGAACAACAATGTATATTATCAGCACAGCTAATCAAATTACCTGTTAGCACAGCTAATTGAATTACCCTGTGCATTAAAACAGATTATTATTAGATTATTTCTCATTAAATTAGTAGATTTAGGGGACATTATTCATTCTCTTCATGCAGTTTCATTCATCGTTGTGTGATTAAGTCTTTTAAACGTGATTTTTGCTGATGTGGAGTTATTTATTAGAATTCGATTGATTGCAAAATATGCTGATGGACCTGAGAATGTTTAAAATAGGTGGGCAGCTTTCATTTCAGAATCATACTAGGCTAAATTACCAGAAATGTATTATATACCACTACTGTATTATAAAAGTAATCACAGTAAACCTGTACTTTATTACTGTATTTTATTACTGTACTTCTATACTTCTTAGCTACTGTAGAAGCACTGTGTTGTGGAGGAGCAGTGATGCCACAGGACCGATATGTGATAAATCATCGCTTAACCATTTCTCCTGTGTTTTTCTCCTTCTCTATCTTGCTTTCAGAACAGGAACCACCTGGAAACTCCCTGTAATGAGACATCACCCTCACAATGAGTCTCAGCTCACTGGGTTTCGCAAGTCTTTCAATGTTCTTTGTGTCTTTGGGAAAAAGTGCCAATTCCCAAGTATGATTACATTGGATATTGTTGGTGAAATACATATCTATATTTAGATTGCTCCTGCTGACTATATCCAGCCTCTTACAAAGACTTCAGATGACCCAACACCTGTGAAGAGATGACGCAACCCTCGAGAGGACTTCAGATGATGCCAACTCTGAATAAACATACAAAACTGCTAAATTTTCTTTGAATTGTAATCAACGTGATCACATCATGTAATCATTGCTTTAATGTGTTCATTGTTTCTGCTGAATACATGTTAACTAACTGCATGATTTGTATAGCCTTTAATTTTAGAACATTTCTGCCATATGGACATTACTTTGACAGTTACACCTGTTAACAGAACTCTTATTTGTGATGTAGAAACACTCATTTTCTGTAAAGCTGCTTTGAAAAAAAATATGTATAAAATGAAAAGTGGTAGGAAACCATACATTCATTCTGCTTTCTGTGAGTGACTGGAGCACAGCAAACTATGGTGGAGACTGTACAATTACAACATGCTTTTCAGTTTATTATAAATTAATAAATCCTTTGCTGTAAATAAGTCTAGAACAAAAGTCAACATACATGAAATGTATGATTAAATCTGTAAAAACAATGTTTTAAGTCGAATATACTATGAATATATTTGTATAGTAATAATTATGGGGTGAACGAGAATCAAAAACATTAGATTAAATTCCCTTAATTTAATCTTATAATTAACTTATTTGGAATACATTTAAGACACACTAACAAGAAAAAACTATTTCAAAACAACAGCAAACACAGTCTTTAACCAAGGTAACTTTAGCCTAAAATATGTTAACAAGGCAGGTAATGGTAGTTGACCACATTAATTCTCAAATATTAGAGTATTTTTTCTTTTAAAAACAACACTAATTAGGGTGGCTATATGCGGCGTTCATATGGGACACGTCCTGGCCAGGATTTTAAATATTGCCTAAAACATCCAAAGCAGTTTGACCAATAACATGCAGGTATTGTACATAATCGACCAATCGTGGCGATGCGTGTGAGAAGGTGAGATCTACAGGGAACGATCAAAGTGATGCAAATATGTGCACGTTTGTTCGTTAGTTTGACTTGAAGCGTCGCTGCGCACCGATCAAAAAAGACACCAAAGTAGGCATGAGAGCGATTCGAAAGCATAAAGAGCTGTCTGCTCTGCTCTCTATAGCTCTCATGAATGTCACACAATGATCAGCCTGCACAGTGCAAACAGCCAAAACCTGGATATTTTAGGCAATATAGAAATCCTGTCAAGGATATGTCCCGTAAAAATGGCCTGTATGGTCACCCTAACACTAATATACTGTTACGGGGTTGACGAGACGTGAGGCAAGCGGATCCATTTGCAAAGCTTTATTAAAAGACGTGGTCATAAACAGGCAGGGTCAGTAGACAGCAAACAGGTATGGCAGAGGCAAGACACAGAGCAATCCGTAGAGCAAGAGTCCAAAGGGCTAGGCAAAGGGGGTAAATCCAGAAACGCAGGCATGAATCTAACACGGGAAATCAACGAGGTAAACTGAGAAATCTTTGTAAGGTAGCAGGGCTAAACAATACTCGGCGTTATCCGAGAGGAAGTCCCAGGTTTATAAAGTGTGTGTGATTGTGTGATCAGGGCAATGTGAGATTGGTGACAGCTGTGTGTCGTCAGTGCAATGGATGATGGGAATTGTATTTTGAGATGTGCAACAGTTATTGTAGTGCAAGAGTCAATGTGGTGAGTGAACGGAAGTGCATGGACCAGATTCGTGACATGGCCCCCCCCCCCCAAGGAGCGGCTTCCAGACGCTCCTAAAACATTAAAATCCAGGTGGGTGGTGGAGCGAAGGCGGAACAGGGGGAGGGATGGAGGGCCAGGTCCACGTGGAAATGGGAAGACCGGGGACTGAGGCAGAGCAGGAGGCCAGGGTGGAGCAGAGAATCAAGGTGGAGCAGGGAACCAGGGCGGAACTGGAGACCAGTACAGAGCAGGAGCCCACCAGGGTGGAGCAGACGGAGCAGAAGATCCCCACGGCAGAGCAGGCCGAGCAGAGGCCCACCGGGGCGGAGCAGACGAAGCAGGAGCCCACCAGGGCGGAGCAGAAGATCTCCACGGCAGAGCAGAAGACCTCCGGACCTGATCAGAAGTCCACCACGGTGGAGCAGAGGACCACCAGACCTGAGCAGAGGACCACCACGGCGGAGCAGAGGACCACCAGACCTGAGCAGAAGACCACCATGGCGGGGCAGACGGGACTGTAGACCAAGGCCGGGACTGGGACCTAGGAAACACTGAGACATAAGAAACAGACAGAGCATACACGGTCTCAGGGAACACAAAGAGTTCATCGATAGTTTCCCCGGTGATAAGTGAACGGGCTGACAGTTCATAACCAGGCTTGCTGACTGAAACTGGACAGGTAGATAGTTCATGATCAAAGTCAATAACTGAAACAAGACTGACAGAAAGTTCAGACACATTACTCAGAATTGGGCAGACAGATTGATTAAAGTCAAGAGCATTGATTAGAACTGTACAGGCTGATTTGTCACACTCAGACTCATTGAGGGAAACTGGATTGGCAGGTAGTTCACAAACGGATTCATGGGTTGATATGGGGTAGACTAACAGTTCAAAATCAGCATTATTAATTGGTTCTTGACAGACAGGGAAACAGACAGAGGTGCATCCCTCACACTGGAAACCAGACTTGGAAATCAAAGCACTGACCTTGACTATCTGGGTGTGGCAGACAGGACATGAGAAGACTCTGGCTGATCAGCTGTGACGTAACGTGGTTCGGGATGGTCAGCGGTGACGTGAAGAGACTCTGGAAGGTCAGCGGAGACGCGAAGAGACTCTGGCTGGAGAGCTGAGGCGTGGTGTGACTCTGGCTGAAGAGCTGAGACGTGGTGTGACTCTGGCTGAAGAGCTGAGACGTGGTGTGACTCTGGCTGAAGAGCTGAGACGTGGTGTGACTCACGAGGATCAACTGTGGCTTGGCTTGACTCACGAAGATCACTTGTGGCTTGGCTTGACTCGTGACGATCAACTGTGGCTTGGCTTGACTCGTGACGATCAACTGTGGCTTGGCTTGACTCGTGACGATCAACTGTGGCTTGGCTTGACTCACGAAGATCACTTGTGGCTTGGCTTGGCTTGTTAACTTCAGTTAGGACTTGACTTGGTTCTTTAACAGTGGCTGTGACTTGACTTGGTTCTCTAACATCAGCTGGGACTTGACTTGGTTCTCTAACATCAGCTGGGACTTGACTTGGCTCGTGACTGGCAGCAATGACGCTACGGGGTGTTGTTGTGGCCGCCATTTTGTAAGCGTGCTCTAGTGCGGCACACAATTGGGTGCGGTGTCTCGTTCCTCCGCGACCCCCACAGTGAACGTTGAACCAACAGTCAATAAAGTATAGTCCATAAACTGAGCGAGTGACGCACGCGGACCCTCACGTCTAAACTCAGACTGCAATGGTTGATTAATGCCATCACAAAAAAACTCTATCAACAAACAGTCCGGTAGATCAGAGTAGTTTGCAATGGCTAAAAATTCGCGGATATAGTTCTCCAGCGATCGCGAGCCTTGTTTAAGGTTTAACAAAATTCTTGCCGTATCCATACCTGGCCAATGTTCCTCAAAAAAGCTGCTGGATCCTTGTTTGGCCGAGTATTCTGTTACGGGGTTGACGAGACGTGAGGCAAGCGGATCCATTTGCAAAGCTTTATTAAAAGACGTGGTCATAAACAGGCAGGGTCGGTAGACAGCAAACAGGTATGGCAGAGGCAAGACACAGAGCAATCCGTAGAGCAAGCGTAGGTCGACGATCAACAAACAGAGTCCAAAGGGCTAGGCAAAGGGGTAAATCCAGAAACACAGGCAGGAATCTAACACGGGAAATCAACGAGGTAAACTGAGAACGCTTTGTAAGGTAGCAGGGCTAAACAATACTCGGCGTTATCCGAGAGGAAGTCCCAGGTTTATAAAGTGTGTGTGATTGTGTGATCAGCTGTGTAATCAGGGCAATGTGAGATTGGTGACAGCTGTGTGTCGTCAGTGCAATGGATGATGGGAATTGTATTTTGAGATGATGTGCAACAGTTATTGTAGTGCAAGAGTCAATGTGGTGAGTGAGTGACCTCAGGTGGTGAGTGAACGGAAGTGCATGGACCAGATTTGTGACATATACAGTAACTACATATACATACTACATATACATGTTTATGTATTTCATAGATAATGTAAATAAATTCTTTTATTGTCTACAAATTATCAAAAATCACAGTTCTGTCTCTCTAACCCAATGTATTCCAATTGCCCGTTATGAACTTCCTGGAACTATTTGAAGTCTATGTGAATCACGTGACAATCGCACATTTCGAACTTCCGTTGTTGCAACTCTCTCTCTCAATGGCTCCAAAGCCACTAGAAGATAAGCCTGGTTGTGGCTAGAAGCGATACAGCTCAGACTGGAAACAAACAATGAAATTTAATGTTCTGCCTATTAGATTGTGTTTTATTAATGTCTACACCTACCCCAACCCTAAACCTACCCCTTACAAGAATGAAAAAATACTAATTATTGTTGTAATGTGTGACAAAAAATACGCTGTATTGATGTGCCCAGTAGTGCCATACGTATCCCTTCTAGCCTAAACCGGCAAGCCTGCAACCATTAGCCGAAAAAGCGTAACAGCTAATGCTAACGCTTCCGGTCTGGCAGTACGTGGGAAAGGAGAACAGAGGCCATTTTTTTAAATGGATGTCAATGGAGGAGAGGCTTCACTATGCTGAATAAACAGCTTTTTAGAGGAAACGGCTTATCATTTAATAAATCAACAGCTTATCTGCTAATCTTCAACATGTTTTACACTAAACAATACTTAAATAAATAAAAGTCACTGACTTTTTGCGACAGGTGGGATTCAGCTTACGGCACTTCTCATTCATTCCTTCGGTATCCATTGTAGAATATCAGAGACTGAATCAGACAAATCTAAGATGCGATCAGAACATTGAAACATGAGGAGCTGGAATTCCAGAGAGGCCCAAGGAAACAGGACGCCGTAAATCAGATTCCTAGCTCCAACTAGTTTGGAGCAAGCAAACTAACCAACTCTTTCACAAAACAGCTTGCAACATTGAGACAAAAGAACACTTATTAATAAGTCCAACACAGGAAGGAGATTGTCAAATTTGGGGCAAGTAATCAAGACGGATGGTCAAAGAGATGGCCATCACATGGGTTCCACGCTGGAAATCACGAGCGTCTTTAGATTGACTTTCCCCCACACCCATACAAGACAAAGACCAGACGGAAATTCCTTTGCCCAAAGAACAAGTCTTTTGTTCTCCACAGAACTACACAGAGACTTTCTTTTCATATGTACCTAAAATCATCTTAAAAAAGGACTTATTAGCAACTAGGCTAAACATTTATATGCATAACTGCATATTATGTATGTAACCCACACATTTGACTATCCTTGTTTTAATCACTCATTGTGTATGTCTTGCTTTTAATAAGTATTGAATAGCTTAAGCCTTAAAGGGTAATATTCATGTTTGGTATGTATGAGTTTGAAAATTCATGCTTTAAATGTTTCTTCCAATTAATTCTTTGTAAAATGTATCATATTCTGGTTATAGGAATCACATCCAAAAGTATGCTTTGCAAGAGCTTGTAAAGTTCGGACATGTGACTGACCATTTAACATGTGGATTTATTGATGGGGTGGAGGAACAGAGCAACACCCCAAGCAAAGACAGTATCTAATTGGTCAAGACGTCCAGATGGGACGGTCTGAAAGCCGAGTTTAAAAACTCAGAACACCATCAAACTCTCTCTTACAATCTCTTAAAAATGCTCTCTTAGCTCTTAGTCTCTTCTCCTCTGCTGCTCTCTTTTGCCACCGCATTTTGACGCTGCTCTTTGAGCGTGCTCTGGCCTACGTGCCAGCTGCTACCACAATGAGAAGAAAAACCACCTAGTCTCGTTACATCTTTTATTCTTTTACTTTAATTCCTTTTCTGTTCCATTGCGAGTTTCGTGTTCTCAGTTTAAGTTTTGCCGCCACGCCTCGTCTCCGAGTTCAACTGGAGTCTGTGACCGCCTCAAAACTTCTACCAGCCACACAACTCCGCATCTTGGCTTCCCAAGACATCACTTCAAAGACTATTGAACTTCCAGCCAATCAGCAACCTGGGGAAACCCCCTTTTTTGTTATACGGCTCCTTCAGTGAATCGCTGCTGCCTCAGTGATCAGCCGTCAAAACAGCGATTCTGTTCAAATTCCCTATAAAATCATAAACGATTCCCTTTGAGCTAAATTAAACTATTTCCTTTAAATTAAATATTACGTTTTTTACGTTACATTGGTGGAGAATGCGGGCAGATTAATCTAAATTGTGAGCATAAACCAAGTTATTTAATCTTTTCTATTGTTGCGGATGAGATATGAGACGCTGAGCCGAGACTAGTGTGTGTGTGTGACGTCAGCTGCGCGCGCCCTGCTTGAATGAATGAGCGCAGAGAAGTCTGTAACTGGAGCAAAGAGTTTCTCAAACTGCAGTAAGTGAACTTAGTTATCTGAGATCGTACAATAAGGTCGAAATTGAGCGTGTTCCTCTTTTCTGTAATGCCTTGTTTTTATAGATAAATTGATATATCATTGCGTGTTCCAGTGTGTTTCATTCAATAGCTATAAATCCTGAATCTCAGTTAACTGTTAGCCGAACGGAGCTAAACTGCAGTGATTAAACGGGAATAAATCGGTGGATAAAGAATAGTTTGAGCGTGTTCCTCAAATCTATTTATCAAAGCCTTATTATTCATAGTTTGATTAAGTGCGTGTTCCACTGTCAAATCATCTATGATATTTGCTTCCCTGGGTTAAACATTAGAGAATAATGCTTGCCTGTTTGTGTGCACTGCTCACAAAGTGAATTTAATCTCGCGCAACACTGCGTGTGTCCGAGAGATTTGAATGGGAGCTTTAAAAGCTTTATCAAGTAAAGTTTAACTTTGAACCAACAGAGAAGAAAACCTGTTGTGTTTATGTGTCCAGAAAACTGGCACGGGCTTCTGATAGATACACCGATCACTGTTTTCCCAACTGCAGCACGAAACTGCTATTTTGACTAAAGTTTAACTCTGAACGAACTTAAAGTTTAAGCGCCACATCGCAGAGCCAACTAAAAGCGGTGTTGTTTATTTTTGTACAGTGTTGAAATGCGCCGACATTTCACGTAACATGCTTGACTGTACTTGCAATGCAATGATGCTAAGCCACTAGTTTGTTTTGGTTGCCACAGTTACGATTGTGACACGGAAGTCTTAACCTACTTCCGGAGCAACTTTGAACTGCGCACGCGCAGCACATCGATGCTAGTGTAAACCAGCAATAGGGTCTGGCTGCAGACATACTGGGCGAGTGGAGCTCCACTCAAGAGCGGAAATACGTCACCTCCACTAGCGACGCGTCCGCCATGTTGGTCCGGGTAAGACTGCCTTAAAGACAAAAGGAGGTGAACGGATAAACTGCGTTTTTTCTAGATAAAACCACGATAACGTTT